>PVKE010027708.1:0-21405 GCA_004027555.1 Craseonycteris thonglongyai | reverse complement strand
GCCCAGTTCCTGCCCTGTGCAGCCCCGCCCACCTGTGGAATGAAACTATGTGGAAAAACCAATGATGTGCAACTATGGAGACTGCTCTGGGCCCTCCCCCTTCTCTCTGTCTCTCTTTCTCTCTCTGTCAAAACCATAAAAATAAATCTTCAAAAAAAAAAACAAACATTAAAATGTTATGTAGCCACTATTAATGAGTTAATGCTACAAAGATTAAATGACACACTCGTAATTTTCTCCCTCCTTTTCTTGTTATTGCGTCCTACAGTTCTGTTCTCCAAGAAACCCTCTTTGAAATAATTCAAATCGTTTTAATATAAAAAATAAGCTGACGTAATTACCAACACGAAAGAGCATTACTCGTGAGAGGGGCGTGCCCGCCCGCCTTTTACCTTGAGAGCGTGCTTCAGTTCATAGGCGTCATAAAGCCAAGAAGGCTTCATCAGAGCCACGATCAGCTTTTCAAATTTCCCCGTCAGTTCTGATTTCAGGTCATCCAGGAGGTCCTAACTCACAGGAGATACAAACGTGTTAGCCACATTCCTCTGGAACACACGAGAGCCCTAGTGGACTCTCTGTGCCGACGCCAAGCAGAAGCAAGCCCGAGAGCAAGCACTGCCCACCGCTCTGAGCGCTGTCCTGACGCCCACCGAGAGCTCCGGTCAACACACAGCCACTCACTGATGTGCCAGGCACTTGTTTTCAAGAGCTGTTTCTCTTAACTTCAAGAGTTAAAAATGTGAATATTGTAAAAGCAGGCTAAAAATACTTTATTTTAAAAATATTGTTCTAAAAATATATATATATTGTTCTGAGAAAGTTGTATATCTTTAAAAAAAAATTCCACCTAAAAAACTGTAAGCGATGGGGAAAGCCGGGACGGCTCAGCGGGTTGAGCGCTCGCTTTGAGGCCACGAGGACCGAGGATCGAATCCCGGCTCCGGCCCAGGCAGGACCCACATGCTGAACTGGGGAGTTCCCACGGTTCGGTTCTCTAGCTGTCTCTGTCTCTGTCTCTCTCTCTGTCTGTCAAAAGTAAAATAAAAATAAATATGCACTGAAGATAAAATAATTACTCTCTATAAATATAAAAAAAAAACACACACAAAAAAAACTGTAAGCGCATTTTTACAAAGGACAAAACGTGGCTTATCATTCCTAGACCACAGTTTTTCCTTTCCTTTCAATATTAGTGACATTCTAACGCATAACCAGCTGTCCTGGGGACTGTGCTCCAGGGGGCAGCTACACAGTGACGGGGAGGCTGAACAAACATTTTCATAAGAAAACGACATTTAAGTTTTTCACGGATGCACTATTATTTAGGAACAAATTTAATTTTTAGTTTGAATTGTCAATCAAATAAGAGCATTTAAATCAATGAATCAAAAACTCCTTTATTAAAATACCACCCCAAAAGGAAGCAAGACTGCCTGAGTCGTCACAAAGCTCATGCACTACAGGCCGACACCTGGGAACCCAGAAGAGGGGCCGTTATCACCGGGATGCCGGCATCACCCAAGGGAAAAGCAGTCACGTGAGGACACGCTGGGTGAGCACTCTACACCAGCAGCCGATGACTAAGAAGCCAGAAAAGAAAGAGGAGGAGTTGAAAAGTCGGAATTATTAAATAAATGGTGTGTACGAAGGATGCTTGTCGGTTTCAAGCCGTGGAGCTGCTCTCAGTCTACGGTGGGAGGGGGTGGGTCTTACCCGGCCAAACAGCGTTTTAAAAGCCACAGCAATTTCCTGGCGCTGAGCATTGCTTCTGGACGTCAGCAGAGTGAGGATGGACTCCTCATCGGTGCCTGCAATTGTGTTCAAACAATTACACCTGGGCTCTCACTCACCTTTATAACCAGCTACACAGTCACCTCAATGCCTCACCTCATAAGACACACTGTATTAAGTAATTTACTAAACTGTAACATTTACAACATATAAAATGTTACATTTCCAGTATACAGTGTACTATCCCCTATTCCTGATGCACTGGGAAGTAGGTAGAAAAATACTCCAGACTTTTAAAAAACTTAGCACACCTAGTTTTTCTTGCAACAAATAGTTATTCCAATAATGGCTACTCACCAGGCACCCTGTGTTGGGCGTTAATAGGGGACCAAGAGAGAAAGGTATAGATAGACCCTGGTTTCAAGTTACAGACAATTTAGGGTAAAAACAGAGAAATGCACAAACAGCCGAGAGCTACGGTAGAGGGTGACGTGTGCCCCAGGTGTTAAATGGGATTCAAAGGAGGTTCTCTTAGCCGACAGGAGCTGGAGGGAAGTTTGGGGAAAAGCTTCATGGGGAAGGTGACAGGCAGTGACATGAAGGAGGACAGGCTTTTAGAACAAGAGAGAAGTTCAGACAGAGGAAAAGCAGACGGCCACGCTGGCATGGCTGGGTCAGGGAACACAGGCGGCAGCGTGGGGAGCCGGACAAGGTGGGCTGGGAAGCTAAGGAAGGCTTTGCACGGACAGCAGAAAGGGGCCACCGTCAGGAGCGGCCGCCTCCCTTCCCAGTCAGTGCCGACAGGTGGAGCTGACTTGCACGCCTGCTCCGTTCCGGACACCCACTACCAGGGAGGTCGGTCATGTTACTGTATCTTAACGCACTGTTCCTCTTTCTACACACTTCAGATCAGAATTTTCTAAAATTCATCCTACTGTAAACCAACAACTGTCTTTGGAAAAACAAATGTCACGTTTGTTAGAACATGGAGGCAGCTGATTTACCCAGGCCTTTCATGGCCTTCCGGAGAGTCTCTGCATCGGCCCGCCCATCGAAGCCGGGGAAGTCGGTCACGGTGCCTCTGAGAACCTGGGAGGGCGGAGGGGGACATGGTGGCATTACTCACAGCAGGACCCACCCAACAAGCACCAAAACAGCAACAGCAAGCTACTGCCCTGCATGGGCCCAGTCCGTAAATGAGGCCACGTAAGCCTGTTTGATACGGGAAGGGGACCCTGACCGTGAGGATGAGCAGGACCAGCCCTGGGGCTCCCGGGAAGGCTGGCTCCTTCACCCCGGTGGTGCAGCCCACAGCCAGCTCCTGACGCACCCCCTGCAGCCTCTGCTCATGAAGTCCCGGGGCATCTGCACCTGCATTAAAGACGGATGCCTGCCTGAGGCATCCCAGTCTAAGCCAATCTCTAACCACATGACAAAGCCAGGAAACCTGGTCGGTCATTCAGGTGCCTAAAGAATACAAATCTTTGAACTTAGAATTCTTTGTGAGGTTTTCTGCTGCACATTATTTTGTAATATATATAGTGCTTATCATCATCAACCTATTTTAGTGTTTCCCCCCCCAAAAAAATGTTTGTACTATCATTAGATCTTCATTTAGCATCAGAAGACTTTACTGACTCTTAAATTTATCTTGTGATAAAAGGAGGCTCCTAGCATTTACTGTTACCAATGAATGTTTTCTAGGTCCCTCAAAACTCCGGTTGAGGCTCCAACTAACACTGAGAGACAAAGAGCCCTACAGTGGAGGGGCTGCGAGGACCTGCCTGGTTTACAATCATATGAATGCATGGAAGCATGTCGCCTGGGAGGAAAGAGATCTCTCTTCCACCTTGGCCTCCGATTGCTGCATCTGCAGCAATATCGTAATACCAGCCCCACAAAGGCAGATGCCAAGAGAGACAGCCGTGGGGAGGAACTGGCCCCCAACCACCCCGGAAGGCCAGAAGGTCAGCCGGTGACCCTCCCGTTTCAGTGCCTCTGAAAAACACCTCCAGAGTAAGTGGCACCCACGGGTCCAGCAGGCACAGACCCTCTCCCTGACTGTACTTCAGGCCGGCTCCCCGGAGCCCCCTGCCTGGGGGAAGCTGGTCCTCAGCCCGCCCACCCCACCTGCAGCAAGGCTCCCACTGAGTGAGCTTGCCACCGGCTCCAGTCCCTCAGGGCCCGGCCCTGATGTGTACGTCTCCCATGAGGCCAGTGCAGCAAGAATCCCCCTGACGTCTCTGCTCTGGTAACTTTCCACCCGCCGGCCCCTGGCCCTGCTCATGGCTATAAATCCCCAGTTACCTTTGCGACATTTGGACTTGAACCCCATCTCTGTCCCCTATTTGCGACAGTCTTGTGTAAAGTGTTCTGTACTATTGTAACAAGTGTCGAACCATGTTTTTTCGTTAACAGTGGATGTCTCTCCTTTGGTTCAAGGAAAGAATAAACAGCAATTCACCTTAAAAAGCAGAGACATCCAAGGACTGAAGGAACTAGGTGAAGGACAGAAAGGAGGGACGATATAGCCTCAGAATCTCAGCCATTATGAAGAAGAAATAGCTCCCGGCTGTATTTCTGAGAGCTTTCTAAAAATTGGGAAACACTTTTGTTACATTCCACATGGTCAAAGTCACCGCCACATAGTGGTTTCAGGGACCAGCCATGACTCAGACATGAGTCACCAGGGCAGAGCCCGGTCCACCCACACAGAACGGTCTGCACCGCACATGTGACTGTGCATGACTCAGACAGGCTTCCCCCGTTTCCTGCGGCTCCTAGGGGCGGAGTGTGCACACCTCCCCAGACCACCAACTACACGGGCACTGCTCCCGGCCTCGGCTGACCCTCACGCACCTTTATCCTCTGCCACCCGGGCCCTCCCAGGGGACCTGTATATATATGCTCAGACTATAAGTGGCCAAAACATATGATTCACCATTTTAACTCTCACCTTCAAAATTATCCATTCTTCTAGCTCTATAATTTTACTGGCTTTTTGTTGGCTCTAAAGGAGAAAGTCCTTTACTTGCAAAGACTAGGTATGCCAAAATAAAGCACATACAATTAAACCAAAAAAAATAGAAATAAAAAAAGTGAAGGGTTACTTTTCCAGACAAAGAGTTTAAAGGCACAGGAAAATCATACCGAAATAAAACTTCAGATTTAAGGATGAGGAAATATTCATCTGCCTGGGACATTTTAAACCAAAGCTTTCCTGAAGGCACAGAGAACGAAGCCCTCTTTAAGAGCGTCTTTGGGTCGATGAAATCAATACTGAAACACCTACCCAAAGCTACTCATCAGGAGCCCGAAATCACACAGCAAACCATCAGAGCTGAGGCGTGGCCAGGCAGCTGCTCAGCGACGCTTCAGATGGGGCTTCCGAGGTTTCGAAAAGGGCCTCTGGAGGCCACAAGAATGGGGCGAGGGCGCCCTGCCTTCCCTCGGCAGTTCAGGCCTCATCTGACGCACAATGCGCAGGCCCACGAACATCTCCTGTGATAAATGGTCCCACTGATGAGCAAAGGAAAATACTGAAAATGACTGTACTGAAGAACAAATGAGAGGAGCAAGAGGAAAAGCCAGGGTGACATGATTATAATTTGAGCTGCAAAGTAAAATAAAAACAAAAAAAGCTAGAACCTCCCAGAGGGCGGAGGGGTCCGAGCACACACAATCAGGGGTCAGAGATAAGATCTCAAGCCCCCAATCTCATAAAAAAAATATTAAAAAGTGAGGGAAAACCGGGATGGCTCAGTGGGTTGAGTGCTCGCTTTGCAGCCCCAGGGACCGAGGACCGAATCCCGGCCCTGACTCGTGCGGACCCATATGCTGAGCTGGGGAGTGCCCCCAGTTCAGTTCTCACTGGGGTGAGACCCCGGCCCAGTTCCTGCCCTGTGCAGCCCCGCCCACCTGTGGAATGAAACTATGTGGAAAAACCGATGATGTGCAACTATGGAGACTGTTCTGGACCCTCCCCCTTCTCTCTGTCTCTGTCTCTGTATCTCTCTCTCTGTCAAAGGCAATGGAGATAAATCTTTAAAAAAAAAAAAGTGAAAGAGTTCAAAGCCTTAAAATCAAATTGGGGGAAGCCGGGATGGCTCAGTGGGTTGAGCGCTCGCTTTGCAGCGCCTGGGACTGAGGATCGAGTCCCGGCCCCGGCCTGTGCAGACCCATGTGCTGAACTGGGGAGTTCCCCCAGTTCAGTTCTCTCTCTGTCTCTGTCTCTCTCACTCTCTCTCTCTGTCTCTCTCTGTCAAAAACAATAAAAAATAAAAAATAAATTGAAAAAAAATTGATAGTTTTATTTAAAAAAAAAAAAAAATCAAATTGGCCCCTAACTACTGCTTAGTATTTACCTTTCATGCTCCTTGTTTTTGCTTCTTTCCTTTTCATCTAATCATCCTACCGCTCAATACCTCTTTGTTCAAATCAAGAATAAGGCGGGAAAGCATCACTATGAAACAGTTTAAGTTATATGCATAGTGGTAGAAAAGAAGTTTTTAAGTGATGTAATGTAAAGATTGTGCCGATTGTTTGCTGTGTGTCTTCAATGCGCCTATGGCCACCTCCCTGCCCAATAAAATAGAAAGCTAACCTGCCCATGAGTAACAGTGGTGCCCGGAGTCAGCTGCAGAGGCACATTCAGGAGCCGCCCACGAGTACACCTGGGAGGGGGCGGGGCTATTTTACCTAACTGTCCACCGGGCATTCTGTGTACGGCACCTGAAAAGCCGTATCACCAACCAATTCATTCACACCAACGCCTCAAAATGAATCCAGCTCACAGCCTTCTCACTTCAGAAAGGAGTGTGCCCAGATTCACAACTCCCTTTCCTTCCGTGTCTAAACGAGGGGCAGAAATCTAATGAATGTGGCTGGCTCTCCTACACAAAGGGAGGAAGTAAGTCAGCTTCAGATCTTTTTTGGTTATAGGAAAACATAAATAACACATAAACAAATGGATCAGCTGTAGTGACCAGAAGGCATTTAAAGATCGTACATATCCTGTTGGTGACCCGACAGCTTTATAAGGAACGCAGACTCAACCAATCCACTACCCACTGTGTCCTCACCCCACCCGCTAACCTGCACTCCTTACTCACAGGAAGAAACTATGGGCCACCCGGTCAAGCCAGCCCGTCACTGTGACCCTGACCTTCGCCGCCACTCATGGATCAGACTGCCCGCTCGCTCCTACAGTCCCCTCGTGTGACCCTGGAGGTTTCGCCGGGATTACTGCAGCCGATTCCTTAGTGGTCTTCCCACGCCCAGCCTGCCTCTCCTCCCACCCTCGGCCTCCACACCACCACCTGACCTCTGCAGCCCCCAAAGTGCAACATCACACCGGCACCTGGACAACCCTTGCTCAACACACATCTGACCAGGGCACACCCCCACGTACACTTCTGACAGCTCGCCATTCCCTACAACCGTGCGTATTCCTTACCTTCTGGCACCCTTCCCGAGACAGGGCTGCATCTCCCACCTGCCTGCAGCTTCACCCCAGCAATACCATCCTGCCTGCAGCGCTGGCTCAGGCCAAACCCCGAGCATTTCCTTCTGCTGGGGCTGCCTCTACCGAGAATGCCGACCCTCCTCTGTCCCATATGACTACAGCCAGCTAAGCAGCCTCGGGGTCCTCTTCTGTGAGACGGAGGTCATCATGCTCATGCCCAAAGCTGTCATGAGCGTGAACGCACTGTTGTTATCAATCAATCTGAGCTCCACTTCCCTTTTCCCGCCCCTGGCACATATTGGGAACACAAGAGCGTCACACACTCATGCGTGTATCACACATGAATGGAAAGTAAAGACAACACTTAGGAACCGTCCAATAAAATGACATGAACAGGAATGTGCATTCCTTCCAATTAATCAATTGCTTACAGGTTTACATATCATATAAACTAATAAGCTGAATGGCTGGGTCCAAAATACACTTAAAGCAAAGGTCCTAGGACCACGAATTAAAAAATCAACCAGCTGGTGTGTTTCTGAAATTTTGGAAAAGCATACAGGCTACACGCCTAAAATGTATTTCAGAAATGGATTTGTGATGTAAACATGCTGTTCTATCTCTACCACTTTAAACTCATAATCACTAAGGGAAGAAAACTGCCAACTGCCCACTGCTCACTGGCCTGCCACCCGGGTGGGTCTTCCAAGGGGCATGAGATGCGAGATAAGGGCAGTAAGGTTGCTAAGTGCCAACGAACGCCCAGTGGCTGGCATAGCAGCCGAGCAGTTTTGGATCCAGTTCTTTCTCAGCATCCAGAACAGAGACAAGAGTCAAAGGAATCAGGGATGGAGAGAGACTAGCCCCCGGCAGCAGAGGCCACGGGTAACAGGTAACCCGACCTAGGACCCCAGGAGGGAACCACCCACCACAGAGAGATCTGACTTAAAGCAGTTGGCAGGAAAAGGCCCAATCCACACCTGGTCGGCTCCTCTGGAAAGAACCTCCTCTCAAATTTACTCCTTCACATGCATCCTGCTCGCTCTGCACAGGACCTTCCTAAGTTATCACGGCGCGGTGAGTTCAAACCAACCAAAGAGATTTCTAATCAAACCTTGTACAGGGAGATAACTCAGAGGTTCATGAAGTTTCCAGTGAAAGTTCATGTAGCCTGGTTTTGCCTTCATGACATTCCTGCTGCCCTGAATATATTAACTCTTTATAAACAACCTTTTAAAAAAAGTTCAGACTGCTCCAATGAGAATATTTATAAAAGTCTCATTACCTTAAAGAAAATTAAAGACATAAAAACTTTAATTGAATTAGATCATTTACATCAGCCTTGTCTAGCCACGGCAGGCCACATGTGGCCCAGGACGGCTTTGAATGCGGCCCAACACAAATTAGTAAACTTTCTTAAAACATTATTTGACTTTTTTTTTTTTCCTAAGCTCACTAGCTATTGTTAGTGTGAGTGAATTTTATGGGTGGCCCAAGGCAATTCTTCCAATGTGGCCCAGGGAAGCCAAAAGGCTGGAGACCCTTGGTTTAAAGGGATCATTCATCTACAAAATGTAGCCAACTATTGATTTTTCCAAACCAGGAACACAAAGTGTACTTTTAAGTACTTAAAATAAATTAGAATATCCATGAGAAAAAGTTGGCTCCAGCTAAATAGTGAGCCAATTAAGCAACGAGAGAAATAGGTCAGGACCCAATTTAAGAAATCCAACCCAAAATATAGTAAGTGAGATTACAGAAATGGCCCTAAAAATCTAATGAAAAATGCACATTCATTAATCAGAAGTTGACTGCTGAAAAAAGGAAAGGATTCAAAAATATTTTACTACATATAGATAATTCAGGCAACCAGTAACAGCTCTGGCCATTCTCAGTAAATATCTTGAACCAGCTTCCACCTAAATGTAACTCAGTGGAAAATGTTACCAATCTGACAATCATAATAATTTACTACTCACCTAGCAAAGTTAATGCTGAAAATAAGATGGATGCTGTGGGTTTAAACTATGTGGATAAAAAAACCAGTCAAGTGAATGGCTTCAAACATATAAAAAGTGGGCACTGCCCAGGAACTGCTCGCATGCGGGTGCACTGTAATGTAGTCTGTTCTTGCGTGTCATAGAGAAGACACAGTTAGCCACGTTCTCTCTGAGGACTTCACTTTGCCATCACAGTAGACAACTGCCATGCTCAGTCCCACACAGCTCAGTGCTAATGGGCGAGAGTCAGGACCAAAGAGGGCAGAGCTCAAGTGGTGGGTGGTTACCCCACAATGGCCAACACCTCTGAGTGTATTCACCCACCGTGATAACAGAAGCCACTTTTTATGGCATTCCCAGTATCTGCCACAGCTCTGTCCCCCTACACTGACCTCATTAGGGTAAACTTTAACTTTAAAATAACTGCACTGATGTGAATTATATTAATTATAATATAAATTGGTTTATTCATACAATAAACAAAAATACTATATAAATATTGCATAAGGGTGTGACATAGCCCAAACATTTGTTTATATTTAAAATAAATTCCAATGTTCCTATCAAAGATCAATCAATCACAGCTTTCTTGCTAAATTCTTAACAAGACAGGCAAGCCTACAAGCGACTATAGGATAACTGATTCCTCGATTTCTGGGGACAGCGGGAACCACTGGTCCGGGAGATACAGTTCATAAACACAAGGAATTACTGCTATGGGAGGCTACGTTGTAATTCTTCAATAAATAAGAGACATTGATATTTGCTAATACATTCTCAATTGCTGAAACGTGCACCTCTAAGACTCAGGCAATCTGATTCCATTAGTCTACAGAATGTCAGAGTGGAGGTCTCTGGTTCCCACAGCCACAGCTCAACAAAAGGAGCTCCATGGAAACTGTGAAACCTAACACTGAAGCTACTTCAGCTTTCCTCCAGTACATCGGGGTCCAGAGGATATGAGCCAGTGAAAGTGCAACGCCGTAATGTGGGCATTCTGCACACCATCTAAATCACGTACAAGAGACGACTAAACTCCATCGCAATACTCAACAGTTTAACAAGATGTTTTACTTGAATGGTTTCCAAGGATAATGACAAAGCCAGTGCAAAATACAACACTGTATCTTTAACATTACTTGTAACTTTTATGATAATTAAAAATTGGTTTTGATAGAAAACGGGCCAGTGTTACATTGTGATAGAAATAACATGTCATTTTATAGTATAAGCTTCCATTCTCCCACACTCTGTATCCGTAAGGGCCTTTACACTATTATCGTTCCTTGAAATTATTAATGTCCACAATTGGAAAAAAAAATGTGTTCACTGGAGCTCTCTCGGGGAGAGAGTCCACATAATTAAAAGGAACTGATGGAAAAACCTCAGATCTCACTGGGTCAACTTACAAGAGAGATCTGAGAAACAGCCAAATGAGCAAGGATAAAGGGAATGATCCTGGATGCCGTCATTTATGTTACCACACCAGCATAGCAAGATAGGAAAAGTCATTCTCAGGAAAGTTACTTCCACATAAAAGTATCCTTTACATGGGTTAGAACCTACACCAAATGGTAGTATTTAAGAGCAAACGAACGAAGAATGGAAGCACTGTTTCAATCTAAGAGTTACCAACTCATCTTAATCCTCCCATTTTCTCTTGGCCAGCACCTTGAAACCTTATTCAATTTCAATATGTCAATCAGATAAAAAAGACAGAAAAAAAAAACCCGGAACTCTAAATAAGAGAGGGCATTGTTTGAGTAGTTAAAACACTTGTTTAAAATTTTTATCTGTACTCTGAAAAGCCTGTTTAGATGGATAAAATCTGTAAAATTAGTTTGGGGGTGGAACTGTTCAGCACTGATATTTTATTCCCACAAAGACTTGTGTAACACGGTCAATTTTTACAGACTGCTATATATACATTAAACGGTTTTCTCTTTCCTGTATTGTTGAGAAATGTTAAGAGTGGCAAATATATATATATATATATATATATATATATATATATCAAAAATAAATAAATAAATAAAAATATGGGGGAAGCTGGTATGGCTCAGTGGGTTAAGCGCTCACTTTGCAGCCCCAGGGACCGAGGATCGAATCCCGGCCCCAGGCCCGTGTGGACCGGTATGCTGAACTGGGGAGTGCCCCCAGTTCAGTTCTCTCTCTGTCTCTGTATCTCTCTCTCTCTGTGTCAAAAAACAATTAAAAAATAAATAAATAAATACTTAAAAAAAAAAAAAAGTACTTTAAAAAAATAAATAAATAAAATTAAGATTTAGGGGAAGCCGGGATGGCTCAGTGGGTTAAGCGCTCACTTTGCAGCGCCGGGGACCAGGGATCGAATCCCAGCTCCGGCCCGTGCGGAACCATATGCTGAACTGGGAGCTCCCCCAGCTCAGTTCTGTCTCTGTATCTCTCTCTCTGTTAAAAATAAATAAATAAAATTAAAAAAAAAAAAAAAAAAAGAGCGGCCAAGACCGCCAACACCAGCAGGCAATCCCGTTCTGAAACAGGTCCCGAGGCAGATTCAATCCAGAGCTCGCTCCACGAGGTCGTTGCTTAGGAAGCAAATCAGTGCAGACGACGAACTGTTCCCTTTAGTGAAACTGGGCTGAGCGACTGGAAAAAGCCAACGCCCACCCCTAGGATGGAAACAGGAAACTTAGCAGAAAGAAATAAAAGGCAGCCCAGGGGGGGCACGCGTTCACCTCACATGCCCACGCCCAGTCAGAGACCGGCGCGCAGGGAGGGTCGCCTTGGGCAGTCACTCGGATTAAGGCAACTGCGCAAAGCCGGGGGACACCGGGCGGGAGGAAGCCGGGGCCGGGCTTCGGGGTGGAGGTGCCGCCTTCCCAAAGGCCAACGCCTTGACTCCCCAACTTTCGGGCTCCCAGGCATCCCAGCGCTCCCTTGGCGCAGCTGACAAAGTTGGGGGCGCGCGGGGCGCGCGGCCTTACCTGGGCCATGGCGACTGCTCAGGTCCGGAGCCGGGACGCGGGCCTGCAAGACAAGGGACAGGCCGGTTCCAGGAGCCGGTTCCAGGAGCCGGGCCCGCCCTCTCCGCGGCTCGGGGACCGCTCTCCCCGGCGCGCGCGCGCGAGCCCCCGGTGCGCACTCACCGGACGGAGGGACCAGGTGCCGGAGCCTCGCGGGGAGCGGCGGGCGCACACGGCGGCTTGGCGGCGCTGGAGCTGCGGGTGGCTGCTGCGCGGAGGCTCCGAGCAACGGCAACGCCCTGGGCCCGGCCCCGCCCCGGCCCCGCCCCCGCCCTGAGCGCCTGCGTCAGGCCCCGCCCCCGGACCCGCCCCTGGCCCCGCCCAGGCGCCTGCGTCAGGCCCCGGCCCCGGCCCCGCCCCCGCCCTGAGCGCCTGCGTCAGGCACCGCCCCCGGCCCCGCCCCCGGCCCCGGCCCGGCCCTGAGCGCCTGCGTCAGGCACCGCCCCGCCGGCCGAGGCCTCGCAGCGGGCGCGGCCGGGAGAGGGCGCGGCTCCCCGCAGGCCCCAGGCGCCTGGGCCCCGCCCCCGGCCCCGCCCCGGCCCCCGGCCCCGCCCCCGGCCCAGAGCGCCTGCGTCAGGCCCCGCCCCCGGCCCCGGCCCCGGCCCGGCCCTGAGCGCCTGCGTCAGGCCCCGCCCCAGGCCCCGCCCCAGGCCCCGCCCCGCCCCAGGCGCCTGGGCCCCGCGCCCTCTGCTCCCTGCACGGCCGCGGGGACAAGGGGTGTCCTGGTGCAGGAAGAGACCCTCGCCACGTTCAAGGGCACCTCGTGGGATAGAAAAAGCGCGAGGCTTTGAGGGTCATATCCCAATTTCTTTAAGTTTGGGGGCTTTTTTTTTTTCAGTGTTGCTTCTTAGGTGGCCCTCTCTCGGGGAAGCCGGGAGGGCTCAGTGGGTGAGGCGCTCACTTTGCAGAGCTGGGGACCTGGGATCGAATCCCGGCCCGTGAGGACCCATATGCTGAGCTGGGGAGTGCCTCCAGTTCAGTTCTCACCGGGGTGAGACCCCGGCCCAGTTCCTGCCCTGTGCAGCCCCGCCCACCTGTGGAATGAAACTATGTGGAAAAACCGATGATGTGCAACTATGGAGACTGCTCTGGGCCCTCCCCCTTCTCTTGGTCTCTGTCTCTGTATCTCCCTCTTTGTCAAAAACAATAAATAAATCTTAAAAAAAAAAAAAAAAAGAAGAATACAGCTGAAATGTCAAATAAATAAAATCTGAGAAAGGTCACTGAACTAGGCTACACAAGTTATTTTTTATCTTGACAAAATCAATTCCAGTGGATTAGTTAGAGAGAGAGAAATTGAGTGATGAGTGAAGGGATGTGGACAATGAGGTCAGATCCAAATTTGAATGGAATGTTGTGTAGTATGGAGAACAATAAAAACAGAGGAGAATTTAAAGAATATAGAATCAAGAAAAATTTCTAGGGTAAGCCGGGGTGGCTCAGTGGGTTAGGTGCTCACTCTGCAGCGCCGGGGACCGGGGATCAAGTCCCGGCCCCGGCCCGTGTGGACCCATATGCTGAGCTGGGAGCTCCCCCAGGTCAGTTCTCTCTCTGTCTCTGTCTCTGTATCTCTTTCTCTATCTGTCCAAAATAAATAAATAAATAAATAATAAAATAAAATAAAAAAAGGTGGCCCTCTCTTAAATGTACAGCCCACCGGTAACTTATGTGGGAAGTTTCAAAACCTCTGCCTGGGGTCAGTTTCTATTTTCAAAACCAGCCTAAAACTTTAATGTAAGTTAAATTTCTCCCATGCCTTGTAGCAGCTCCACATCAATATGTGACACTGTCAGGGCGACAGAGAGGGAGATGACAGGATACTGTACTAGGCGGGTGCATTAAGGCCAAGCTGGAAAGACCTGCTGGTGTGGGAGGGAGCTCCAGGGTGGGGCCCGAGGACAGCTTGCAACACCAGTTACCACGTTCTAGGTCTCAGATAAGAGCAAAGCTCTAGAATCAGGTGGCGAGATAAGAATCTGGTCTGCTGTGGGGAATGCAGGAGTGTCCTCGTAAACGGAGAACTAGTGTGGTTCCTGGTAGACCTTTGCTTACGCAGGTGAGCCGCATGCTTCATGGGCATGCAGCTTCTCTCCCCGGGAGCCTCGTCTCCACCTGCCCAGCCTCCCTGCCTCCCCTGCTCCCATCACTGCTGTATCCCAGCGATATTAGAAGGCAGTGGCTCCTATCCTTGCCCTTTACACGTAAAGTGGCTGTCGTGTCCTTAGGAGACACAGGTGCAGAGTCACTTCAGAGCTGCATCCCGGCCCACCGTGCTAAATTACTGGGAGGCTCTTTAATCTCCGCTTACCGGAGATCATGTGCTCACCAGAAATAAAAAAACAGAGGCTCCTCAGGTTTTTAGCTTTAGATGTCCTTCCACTGTTTCTTCTCAAAGCGATATTTGTATTTATCCAGTAAAATATAAATCAGCATCCCTTGCAGGAGACTGGAATGTAGGTCTTGGGTAAATATCAGGGGTGTCCCACCTTTGGCTTCCCTGGGCCACATTAGAAGAACTGTCCTGGTTCACACATAAAATATACTAACACTAAAGATAGCTGGTGAGGTAAAAAAAAAAGAAAAAAATCGCAAAAAAAAAACCTCAAATGTTTTAAGTAAGTTTACAAAATTGTGTTGGGCCACTTCAAAGCAGTTCTGGCCGACCACAGGCTGCAGGTTGAACAAGCTTGAATAAGATAAAAAAGATTTCATAGGAATCCTCCAGGCAGTGTGTTTGAAGAGCCTCAGGGCGGTTAGTAAAGAGAAGCCATAAAAACACTGAGCCTACGTGTCCAAAAAGACGAGCATCACGTCTCTTGTTTATGGTTGCAGCCCCTGCACGTAGCAGCTGCTCACTGAATGCTTTAAATGGACGAATGCCTCCGCTGTTGTGTGGGGCTTTATTTTCAGTGGTAGCTACTGACCGCAAACCTCTGAGGCGAGAATGACAAGAGGAACGAGAGGTCTAGGCCAACCTTGTAAGAGAGACTTGTGCCACAGGAGTAGCTGATCTCTCAGGGATTCTGGAGGCTGGACAGGACTCGTCCCTCGGTGGGTAAAGTCCTGTCTTATGATCTGACTGGTGGTGTGTGATCTTGGACAAATTTGATGTTTCCTAATTTGGAAAAAAAAAACAACCCAACCCTGGGTGGTGAATGGGATTAGATGAGCTCATTTTAATGCCTAGAAATAACAAGAAGACTGGTTTCAGTTTCTCATCCCTCTTTTTTCCTTCCACAAAGTCCCACCACTAAACCTCACCCTCATATTCCACGCTGATGATTCAGTCCCCACCCGTCCCACTCAAACACCAAACCGCTGTCCCTGTGAATTCACAGCTCCGGGGCTGCAGGCCCGCCCTGTCTGTCACACAGCTCAGCACTGGCCACCGCCAGCCCACTCCCACTCGGGGGCCAGGCTATGGCCTGCTCAGCACTGGTTCTTTATTTATTTATTTATTTATTAATTTTTTGACAGAGAGAGAGAGAGATACAGATACAGAGACAGAGAGAGAACTGAACTGGGGGAGCTCCCAGTTCAGCACATGGGTCAGCACGGCGGGGGCCGGGATTCGATCCTCAGTCCCCGGCGCTGCAAAGTGAGCGCCTAACCCACTGAGCCATCCCGGCTTCCCCAGCACTGGTTCTTTACCTGGGCTTTCTCTTCATTCTTTCAACAACTGTATTGTGTATCAGATCCTATCATAGGCACTGAGGATACTGTGATTAAAAAAAAAATACACAGAATCTGCCCAGTTACAGCATACTGCAGATTAAATGGGGTAACATGCAGAATTGTGTTAACTTTCAGCTTAGAGGTGAGAGAGTAAGAAGGATTGCACAGAAAGCCTTTGAAAGTGGGTGTGGGTGTGGTTGTGAACACCCCAGAAGTCAGCCTAACAGGGAGCAAGGCAGGTGACCGATGGAACGACAGTGTTCACTTTCCCCTTTATGCAATCCGCTACTTTGTATGAGATGAGCATGAGAGTTCACAGAAGAGGAAACCGGAGAGGAGGGACTTTGCCTGAGAAAGGCAGAGGACTCAGCTTCTTTTTTTTTTTTTTTTTTATATCTTTTTATATTTATAGAGAGTAATTATTTTATCTTCAGTGCATATTTATTTCTATTTTACTTTTGACAGACAGAGAGAGAGACAGAGACAGAGACAGCTAGAGAACCGAACTGTGGGAACTCCCCAGCTCAGCATGTGGGTCCTGCCTGGGCCGGAGCCGGGATTCGATCCTCGGTCCTCGTGGCCTCAAAGCGAGCGCTCAACCCGCTGAGCCGTCCCGGCTTTCAGGGACTCAGCTTCTGAAGGACAATGGAGGACAGTGTAAACAGTCACTGTCCTTCTCTGAATGGTTCCTCTTCTGAGATCTTACGATCTTCTCACCCTCTTCTCTCCAGTCGGCTCCCCTCACACACCCAGCCGCCCCCACCACCCCAGCCCTGCATGCAGGCAGGCATACCACAGACCTGCCTCCTAACAAATTCAGGGGCTTTCTCAACTGGGCCCTCAGCATCTTAGCAGCCCCTTAATATGTCCCTGTGAGAGAGGAGGAACTTAAAAAGATTACAGATGGAAGGGCCTCCAGGAATGACTGACCCCATGGTTATAGATTAAGCACACCCTATAGATCTCTGACCGGCCTCCTGGAGACGCTTGCAACACAAGACAAACAAGATTTGTAAATAGGCAGAACCAGTGGTCCGGGAACCCCTACAGTCCCACCCAAACTCCCCCTCCCCACCTTGAGTCACGAGGAACACATAAGACCCTAGACAAAGGGATCACGCTCCAATCACATGGACACTGGAAAGGGTATATAAGCTGTAAGGCATCTAACTAGGGGAGCGCGTGCTCAGGTGCTCCCAGCCCCGCGTGCTCCGCTGGCTAATAAGATCTCCTTCTATCTAAAGAGTTGTCTGAGCGTCTGATATCCCCCTTTGGGTGTCGCTTCCTGCAACACCTGCTCTGCTCTTTCTTCATCCCTCCTGGTTCTTATTTCAGCCTTTCGCTGCTCTCCTTAAGGTCCTAGAACCTCCCTGCCTGGTCCAGCTGTCCCTCGGGCAGCCAGCGCTCCCCGTGGGACTCCCTCACTGCTGTCGGGTCATCCTGTTTCCCAGGGCCAGGCCCCGTTTTAAAGCGGAAAGTGGGAGCACTGGCTAGCTCAGTCGGTAGAGCCTGACTCTTAAAGCTGAAAGCCCCACACTGGGCCCTCCTCAGGCCCAGGCCGACTCCTCCTCAGGCCCAGGCCGACTGGAACGACTGGCCAACATGCTTGGCCTTCCCTTTGCCTCTTTCCTGCCTTAGGTCCTGGTTCCTGGACCCTCTTCTTGGTTTATGTCCTTAGTTTGTGGAACCCATTCTCCACTACTCTTCTGAAAAGGAGGTAGAAAAAACTTTTTTAAAGACAAACTTTATTTATTTATTTATTTTTATTGTTTTTGACAGAGGATGGGGGGAGAGGTACAGAGAGAGAGAGAGAGAACTGAACTGGGGGCACTCCCCAGTTCAGCATATGATCCGCACGGGCCGGGGCCGGGATTCGATCCTCAGTCCCCGGGGCTGCAAAGTGAGCACCTAACCCACTGAGCCATCTCGGCTTCCCCAGAAAAAACTTTTTAACCTGCATGTCTGCAATGTCTTTAATCTGCCTTCATTCTTATTAGAAAATTTGACAGAGAACAGAAATCAAGGTTTAAAATCATTTTCCATCTGAATTTTTCCAGAATTCGCCACTGACTTCTAGTTTTCCATGAGGGACATGAGAAGCCTGGTGCCCTTCTGACCCTGAGCTTTGTATGATTTTAATCTCGGTAGGACCGATTCTTTTATCTCCAAGGTTCTGACTTTTCACAATGGCATGCCTCCAGTGAGTTTCTGTCTATGCACGCATGCTGCAGGGCACTGCGTAAGCTCTCCCGGGTATAAACCCATGTCCTTCTGCTCAAGGACATCTTCCTGATTATTTCTTCAAAAATATCCTACGCTACCTGCATGTAGCTCTCTTTCTGAAAATCACTGAACTCCAACTCCGGGGGGAGTGGGATTTAGATCGTAAGATCTCAGAAGAGGAACCATTCAGAGAATGAGTGTCCTGGGGGTGTGACAGTGACTGTTACACTGTCCTTCATTGTCCTTCAGAAGCTGAGTCCTCCTCATAGCCTTTCTCAGGCAAAGTCCCTCCTCTCCGGTTTCCTCTTCTGTGAACCCCCTGTTGCTCTGCACTGTAAGTCCCTCATTCCTTAAACACACAATTCTAAGGAAAGCCCCCAATTCACTGAGATTAAGTTTCTGTCACTTAAAGAAAATGGGAGCTCAAGAACGAGTTATAAAAAAATAAAATTACATTTCCCCAAATCTCTATTGGCTAGTTGAAGTTTATATATACTACACAAATACAGTGATTATGACTACAGGTATTCATGTTAAAATTCATAGGTATTTACATGACAGAGGATCAAATATGTTAACCTAGCAATGCGCTAAATTTAAGTACAGATTTACACTTAGGAATGACAAATGGTCCACCAAATCAGGCATGTGGCTAGTGGAGTAGGTAGACAGACTGCTTGGCTCCACTGTTTATTTGCTAGTCTTAAGGATAAATTAGGAAACGCGGAACCATGGCCCAGGAATGCACGCCGGGACCTCCGCCTTCCCTGGGATGAGGGGGTGCCTCACTGGGTAAGACGCACAGAGCAGCCTCTGTCTGAAGGCACTGACGGGCAGCTGGGGGCAGGGGCGGGACTCAAGCAGCAGGACTCTGGAGCAGGAACTTGGGGAGGAGACAGCGCACTGGTTCTTCCTTCGTGCCAATTCTGAGTACTGGGCAAGAGCCGGGAGCCCAGGCCACAGATCTGGGCAGGAGGTCGCTAAGGGACAGAGAAAGCAGCAGCAGATATTTTGGCATCTGGGGCAGCTGCAGAGAGGAAGTGGAATCTTGTGAGGCTAGGAGGCCAGCGAGAAGGGTGGGTAGAAAGCTGAGTCTGACACTTGGCCTGTTTTCCCCAAATTCTGCTGCTGCATGGAGCAGGATATTAAGGAACTAAGCAGAACACCTGCGAAGTAGAGCCGCGATGTGGCCGTCTCAAAAGGCTGCCCGGGAGGAAAGGGCCACAGGGGGCACCCCAGGCCCTCAGGTGGGACCCAGGAGCCTCTTAGTCAGGCCAGGTTGCTGAGACAAGCACGTCACGGAAACACTGATTTCTCACAGTTCTGGAGGCTGGCAAGTCCAAGATCGAGGTGCCGGCAGACTTGGTGTCTGGTGGGGGCCGATGTCCACATCGACTGTCTTCCTGCGGTGTCCCCACAGGCCGGAAGGGGCGGGGGAGGTGTCCAGAATCTCCTTCATAAAGACATTGGCCCCATTCATGGGGCTCCACCCTCATGACCCCACCACCTGCCAAAGGCCACTCCTCCTAGTACCATCACAGGAGGGGTTACAATTTCAGCCCTATGACGTTTGGGGGGACATGAACACTCAGTCCACAGCAGAGGGCTACTCTCTAGGAAATGGGGTGGATTACAAAAACTATGACGCGCCACGTGACATTCTGGAAAAGGCTGAACTACGAAGACAATAAAAAGATCAGTGGTTGCCAGGGGCTTTGGGGTTGGGAGGGAGGAGCAGGTGGGGCACAGGGGAATGTCAGGGCCGGGGAAACGACTCTGTGATGGATACACGTCATTATACACTTGAACCCTAATGTAAACATGGACCTCGGGTGATAACGTGTCAACACAGAGTCATTCTGGTGAGAGGTGCTGAGTAGGGGAGGCTGTGAGTGGGGAGGCAGGGGGGCACATGGGGACTCCGTACTTTCTGTTCAGTTTGTCTGTAAACTTAAACTTGCTCTGAAATATAAAGTCTAAAAAAAACAAAAACAAACAAACATAAAAAACAACAACACCTGCAATCAGCCCTAGCTGGTTCTAACCTCCGAGTGGACCAGAGCGACCAGCTCCCTGGTGGAGGAAGGGTGAAGGAAGACTTCACCCCAAAGCCTCTGTAATTGCTAAAATACAATGTCTGATATTAAATCAAGATTTACTGGGCATTCCAGGAGACAGAAACAATTATTAAAACTATAAAGAACAAGTAGAAACAGACATATTGATCTAGATATTTTAGTTATTAAAAAATAGTTTTAGGGGAAGCCGGGATGGCTCAGTGGGTTAAGCGCTCGCTTTGCAGCGCCGAGGACCAAGGATCGAATCCCGGCCCCGGCCCATGTGGACCCATATGCTGAGCTGGAAGTTCCCCCAGTTCAGTTCTCTTTCTCTCCCTCTGTCAAAATTTAAAAGAAAAGAAAAAGAAAAAAATTTTTTTTTAAGTATGATCAATATGCTCAAGAAAAATAGATAGAAAAAACATACGTTGTTATTTAAAACTAAATATAGACATGAGCTGTGGAGTGCAACAGATACCAAAAAAGCCATAATAAAAGTATTTCACACACACCGAGTGCTTGTTTTGTGCCAGGCATTGTTTTAAGTGGTTATTTGATGTCTTACAACAAGCCTGTGAAATAAACGTTATTATTGCTGCCCCCTCACTCTACAAATGAGGAAACGTGTCCACAAGGTGGTTAAATAAACGTTTGCGGTCAAATCACTAGTAAATGGGAGAACTATGATTTGAACTCAGGTTGTCCAACTGCAAAGCCCTCATTTTTATGACAGGCTATACTAGGTTAAAGATGTAAAACCCTGGCTGTCCTAATTATTTAGGACCCCAGAATGTTTTCTGTTTTCTCATGGCCCCAAACCAATTCAGCCCAAATGGCACAGAGGTGGATTATTCAGTCCAATCTACCCAAAATGCTTGCCTAAAAGCACAGAAGACCAAGGAGAAATGTCTCATTTTAAGTAAGTTAAAAACAGAAAATAAAGCCAAGTATGTGAAATTGGGCTCAAAATAGCGCTCAGTATTAACCACCACCTAAGTTACTCTGTAACCTTCTGCCTGAACACTCTCTAATTATTCTAATTGCCACCTGTGAATTCTCAGCTGCAGAACGGACAGTTAATGCATTTATCCCCACAGGGTATAGATCACCCTGTCAGAAAATTCCACACTTCCCAGCAGGGCTCCCTGAATAAAGCCAGTCTGCATCCTCAGACACACACTGTTCTTGTTGACGGATACATGTACCCGTTTGCCCTCTTCCAGGTAAACACCTAAGAACTGTTTTTGAAA
>PVKE010027707.1:0-21418 GCA_004027555.1 Craseonycteris thonglongyai | reverse complement strand
GTGCATAGTTATTTCTATTTTACTTTTTGACAGATAGAGAGAGAGACAGAGACAGAGACAGTTAGAGAACCGAACTGTGGGAACTCCCCAGTTCAGCACGTGGGTCCTGCCTGGGCCGGAGCCGGGATTCGATCCTCGGTCCTCATGGCCTCAAAGCGAGCGCTCAACCCGCTGAGCCGTCCCGGCTTTCCCCTCCTTTCATTTTTACTTGTTACAACAGGCAATTGTTATAATTTATAAAGCCTCAAATAAAGAACAAAAATTGTTTGCCTCCCACCAAAATAGTAATTTTCGATTTCCCTCCAGGTGGGAGGAATAATAATGCCCATTCTCTGTAAAACCCTGTGCAAACATTCAGGCCAAATTGGAAGGCTAGAAAGGCTTCTGTGGGCTCCACAATTAGGCGCCAGATCAGCCAGAGATTCCCTGGCGGGAAGCTGGCATTTGAAAGTTTGCCTTGAGCAAGAGCTCAGCTTGGGAGAAGGTTCAGCTAATCATCTCGGGCCGTGCTTCCCTGCACTGGAGGAGCGCAGCGTCCTTCTCAGAGCTCTGAGACAAAAACTGGGAGAAGCATACCCAGGCCAACAAGATGGTTCAATGGGAAAATATACGGAGGGCGCAGCTGCAGGAGAGCCCCCCCCCCCTCCCCAGGCTGCGTTGAGACCAGAGGATGGAGGTGTAGTTCAGCTCATTTCAGGAACAATTATTGGGTTGCAAACACGTCCACTGTACAAGATATTGGATGAGACCAGAGGCTTTGTACTCACACCAGCTTTATTCCAGCTCAGGGCAAGGGATCATAGTTCTCTGTTTCTCAGCCTCTTTATATAAAAATTGTGATGATGATGATGATGATAATGGTGATGATGATGATGATGTTCTTAGTAGAAGGAGTAATAATCATAATTAGGCTTGCTTCACAGGGGTGTTTCGATTAATTAAGGCTATACCTGTAAAACACTTAAATCAATGCCTGGTATATAGCAAGCACATAATATTTATATCAGTAGTAGTATTATTATCTCAGTAAAGTTGATTTGGTTAATGCTGTGGGTTGAAATGGGTCAGCCAAAAAAATATTTTCACGTCCTAATATCTAGTGTCCCTGACTATGACTTTATTTACAGAGAAATAGGCTCTTTGCAGATATAGTCAAGTTAAAACAAAGTCATTCTGAATTAGGGTGGGTTGTAATCCAATGACTGGTGTCCTTATAAGAAGAGGACAATGTGGACACAGACACAGGAATAATGTCACAGCAAGATGAAGATGGAGATTGGAGTGATGATGCATTTACAAGTCAAAGAACACCAAGGATCGCTGGCCATCAGATGAGCTCAGAGAGAAGAGGTGGTGAACAGACTCTCCCTGAGAGCCTACAGAAGGAATCAAGCCAGGTCAACACTTTGATCTTGGACTGCTAGCCTCCAGAACTGAAAGACAGTGAAAGGAAGGCCAACCATAGTGTAGACAGAATTGGGTTGAAATGCCCATTTGCACACTGTCTAGCTGCATGAGTCAGGGATGTCTTTCTCTCTGAGCTTCTGCATTCTCAGCTGAAAGATATGTTTATTATCATCCACCTCACAGAATCAGTTTGAAGTTCTCAATGAAGGGTCTGCATAAAGTAGATTCTCCATAAAAATTGGTTTCCCATCTTCCTCATTGATTTATTCCTGCAATAAGTATTTATTGTATTATGTGCCACGTATGTGCTCCAAGCACTGGGCTAAAGACGTGAGAGTAAGACAAACAAATCTCCACCCTCATGAACCACATATCTGTTGTTGATGGATACATATGCCTATTGATGGGGATATACAAGTATGTGCATATACATTCAGATCAATGGTTCTCAACTAGGGTAATGCCCCTAATAGGACATTTAAAAATGTCTGCAGATATATTTGGTTGTCATGTTGGGAAAAGATTCTACTGGCATCTAGTATAGAGAGGTCAGAGAAGCTGCTGAACTTGCTAAAATACAATGCACAGGACAGCCAAATGCACAAAAAAAATTATTCAGCCCAAAATGCTGGTATGTATGCCTTGATATGGAAACACACGTGTGCACGTGTGTGTGTGTGTGTGTGTGTGTGTTAGAAAAAAGAAAAGCTGTGAAGAAGAGTATAGGATAAAAAGTAACAAGCATTCTAATGGTCTAATTAGAGGTAAACCTCAAATAAAATAAGTTCTCTTTTGGTAATAGCTGGAAGAATGTCCCAAAGAGAAAGACTAAGACATACAGCTGATCACAAGTACAGATCTTTAAAAACCTTGACTCCAGCCTTAAATGTCAATTCAAAGCCAAATATTAATTATGCTTTAATCTTCAAGGTTTTATGCATTTTCTTATTTTCTCATATGTGAGTTAGGATAAGACAGCATTTTTGAAGTTGAACAGACTTAGTACACTATCATGGATTTAAAATTCATTACGTATCCCAAAAAAAATCTCAATTTAATATCTTGTAGCCCTGGTTTCTTTACCTATAAAATAGGGCCAATAATGGAAAGTACACAAAACAGGGTTATTTTGAGAAAACTAAATGAAATGGCCTATTAAGAATGCCTATATCAGCATGATAGACCACATAAACAAAATGAAAACTAAAAACCGTGTGATCATATTAGTAGATACAGAAAGGCATTTGACAAATCTAGCATCCATTTATGATTAAAAAAAAAAGAAAACTGTTCGGAAAGTGGGACTAGAGGGACCATATCTAAATATATAAACGAGATGCCTGTATCAGTCTCTGACACATGGTAGGAATTCAATAAACACGCCCCCACTTCCTACCCAATTGTCTTGGGAGTGGGGGTATGGAGAGGGATAACCCAGTTAATGCCTCTTGGCTTCTTCTGTCTCTGCTAATTTCCACTAGTAAGTCAGTGGCTCAAAATCTCAGAATCACTTTGAGTTTTCTCTTTCCTTCTTTCTTCTCTAACCTTCAGTCCCAAATGCACACAGATCCAAATGAAAATGAGCTGCCGGCAAGTGTAAAAATGGGGCAGAAAACCCATCAAGAGGCCATTTTAATCATGAGCGTGAGCAGCGGTGACAGGCTTGGCAGTGAGGCGAGAGAGCAGATGAGATGTGAGGAGTGGCACTAAAAACAGAAGGGGCACAGGGGAGGGGACGCCTTCCAGCCTTCCCAGGGGACAGTGAGCACACTCTGAGCTGTGAAGGAAGTTAGGAGAGGAAGAGTTTTCACAGGCAAGTGTGAATGTATCCTAGGCAGAGGAAAGCAAAGGGAGGTCTCACATACAGGAGACAACCATGTGCAGTCCTTGCAAGAAGAGTTAAAGAGTTGGTCTTGAAGTTTGGAGTGAGGCAACCACAAGCCAAGGAATGCCAGAGCCCCCAGGGGCTGGGGGAGGCAGGGAATCTCCCCTGCTGACACCTTGACCTTGGCCCATGGACATGAAGTTCAGATGTTGACCTCCGTAACTTTAAGGGAACGTCTTTCAGTTGTCTGTGGTAATTTTTTGGTAGCGGTCACAGGAAACTAATACGAACACCAAAGGTCTGAGTTTAAGGAATTGGCCCAGGAAACAACCCAGCCTTGCAACACACAGGCATGCTGACGTGAGGGGCCTTGAACGACGCTGCTGTGGCCCCTCCTAGGAACAGGGCTCCTTTAAATACTTAACAGAGACAAGACTAAGAAGCAAACTTCCTGGGAGGCTTAATTCTTCCATAGTAATACTACTCTGCCACTAATGTCAGGGGTCCCGATTGATAAGCATGGCAGTAGGAACACAATAAAGTTGGTGAATTGTTGAACCAGGTCTCTTAGAACTGCTTTGCAATAACCGTGGATCGTGTCTCTGGGAGGCTGGATGATTAATGCCGGTGGGGTCTGGAGTCTTCTCACTGGCATGGTGGCCTCAGACCTCCAAGCAGCCCCAGAGCAGACAAGCCCACTGCCAGGGCTGCAGTCTACCCGTCACCAGAGGGCAGAGGAGGGAGGGGATGGGAGTGGGTCTTGGATCCTCCACCAGCCCCTCAGAGCCCTTGTGCATTGTCTGTGAGCATTTCCCAGCAACTGAAGGAAGCCTGCTTTTGGAATGAGTGGGGAGGCAGGGGAAATGTTTAGTGAACTCTTTCTTCAGCCCCTCCTCCTTCCACGAGCCGGGGACCCCCTTCAGTTGGCTCTGGAATGAAAATAGCAGGGTTACAGTCTTTCCTGTGAAGGTCTGGGGTCTCCCAGCACGGAGAGGCTGGCTCGGCTGGGCCGCTGAGTACCATGGACAGCCCCTCGCTGGTGAGCATGCTCGGTTCCACCCTGCCTGCCCTCCTTCCCCTCACACATTGCCAGTCACAGGGTCCCCTCGTTCCTCCTCAGAGCAGAACTCTCCTCCCCAAAACAGCCCTCTCTGCGTCCTCCAGGACACACACAACACCCCATTCAACTTGTCTTGACTGGGCTTACTTTCAGGGGTCACCCAGCTGCTGGGTCGTCTGGGAAGCCCCCCTCTTTGACCAGCTGCCCATTGGACCCCTGGACTCCAAAGTCTAATGTACAGAGAAGGTATCCTATTCTCTCTGCCCTTCACAGGGAACTTCCCAGAGCAGGTGTTTGACGCTGTATTATTGCGTTTCATCAAACGTTAATCTTCAATGAAGAAATTTCAAGGGAAGCTGGGGTGGTGACTCAGCAGGTTAAGTGCTTGCTTTGCAGCCCCAGAGACCAAAGATCGAGTCCTGGCCCTGGCGGACCCATATGCTGAACTGGGGTGTGCTTCCCATGTAGGAGGTCCCCAGTTCATTCTCATTCCCCATTAGGGCCCTGGTTCCCGCCCTGTGTGGCCCTGGCCCACCTGTGTGGAATGAAACCACATCAAAAGCTGATGCCGCACGACTATGGAGACTGCCCTGTGCCCTCCCCCATCTCCCTGTCTCTCGGTCACTGTCAAAAACAATAAATCTTTAAAAAAAATAAATTCCAGATGTTCTTTATGGTATTAACCCAAGGGTTCTGGACCCTAATAATCTAGACCCAGAATACGTTTTCCAAACCTTATTTCTCACAATTCCCCTCAATAGTCCTTTAACATGTGGGACTATTCCCTGTTTTCCCACAGGACAGTTCACTACCTCTGTGTTTTTGACTATGCTGGTATCTTTACCTAGAAAATGCTTTTCATGCCCCAGTTTCCAGCTTCAATGCCTCCTCCCCATCCAGATTTCTACTGGGCTTTGTACTCACTTCTATCATGCTACTTGCTACACTTCAATCGATGCAGTTGTTGAAGCGTTGGGCCCAGTGTGCTGTGAGATCCTTAAAAACAGAATCGTATCTTAGTGCCCTGCAGACCCCAGCGCCTACAGCTTGTCCTGGGGCCTGCCACGGAGTGCTCAGCAAGTCTGAGGAATGAGTGCGTATGTGAGCCCCAGCTTGACCAAACCAGAGTCCAGAAGGTCACCCCCAAAGTCTACAGCTTCCACTCTTTACTTGCAGAGCCAGGGTAAATAAAAACTAGTTGAAACACACAAAAGGCAGATGGTCAAGCCCCCAAACTGACAGTGAGTCAGGGGGGTAGACAGAACAAGGAGCCAAGCCTCTAGAGCCCAGCCCGACAGCTCTTCCACTTGTCAGCCTGGAGCGGGAACAGCCTGGGCTTCTACCCACCTGCCTTACTATCGGGCTCATGGGGACTGAGTGTAGGGCCTGGTTGCCCAAGAGTCCTTGCTCTCCTTTGACTCCGAAGCATGAGGCCCCTTGTCCCAGCCAGATGTGTCCTCCCTGGGGCAGCTGCAGACAAACAGGATTAGCAGCCTCTCCATCTTCTATGAAATGCAAATGTGAGCCATTCACACGTCCATTGGCTGCCTCTGTGCCGGGGCCAATAATGCTGATTAAATGCCAAGCCACACTCACAGGTGTGCTCACGGCCTCTGCAAAATGATTTACTGGAGCAACACTTGGAATGTCGCATAGACAAGGAAAAATCCCCTCCCCCATCCACCTCATCTTCACCTCCGTTAGCTTTTACATCTACTTCTTGCTGTTAAAAATTCATTTTCCCCTTAAAAACAAAATCAGAACCACGTTTCATACATGCACACTAAACCATGATCACTTTGGGTGTTTAATTTAACCTCCCATAGCGCTGATCCTGAGGTCATTCTCGACACCCCCACCCCCAAAATCCAAGCAGCCCACACATCTTCCTGAGCCCTCTTTCTGAGAAGGAAAAGCTCTCAGTTTGTCATTTTTCCCTCCTCAAAAGCTTTCAATGACTCCCGTTGTCTGTTTAATCAAGTGCATATTCTTCCAATGGGAACTCAGAAATCCTCTGCCTTGCGGCCCCTCCTGTGTCGATGGGATGCTCTGACACTGTGTGTTGGCACCCCCTGCCTTGTACACTCCTTCTCACGTCAGCTTCTGTCTGTAAGGCCTTTTCCTACAACCCCAGGGCAGTGAAATAACGCTTCCTCCAGAGCCACATCCGCGAAAAAACCTTTTCAGACCTCCCAGTCACACCGGCTTTCTCTTCTCCCCAAATCCCAGAGTTATCAATGCACAATGATTGGGTTGTCTGCATTCACCGTACACGCCAGACACACGTCAATTGCCTTATCGCATAATTTCATCACCTCTTCACAAAAATGAGATGCTTGCTGTCCTTCGCTTTTCACAGATGGGGAAACCGAGTCTCTGAGGGATGAAGTAACCGGCTCAATGTCACGAAGTTAATAAGAGGCGGAAGAACCTCGTGTTACATCCAGATTGGGGGCAATTGCAGTATCCTGGCTCCTCTCCTGCACAGTATGTGCTGAGGCCCTGGGTAGAGTGTCTGTAATAACCAGGAACATGACAACTACTCATTTCTATGACCACCTCTATTATCAAGTTGCGATTCCTGAGGGGACACATCGATTTCATCTGTGTATGCCTGGTACTTGATACAGAAGCTCAAAAATAGAGGTTATGAATGTTTCTGAAGCAATTCAACGTGCACTGGGCACAACATGTCTGTCCCTCTGTTCACTTTTCACTTTGAGCATGTTACAGACATGTTGCATAAAATTGTGAATTTGAATCCTCTTGGCATAGAAGCTGGGACCAGTGTCACATTTGTTTCCAAAGTCCGGAAGTCACAGGCATGATTGACTGGATGCTTTCGGCCTGCCAAACCAAAGGGTGTCACCCGAGACTCATTAGAGCGTTCTGTTCCCATCGCCTTTGGTTGCTGCCCTCCACTAGCTCAGGACCCACCAAGAGTAACACTCCCCTCATCACCGCTGCCTTCCGAGGTCTGACTTCCTTCCCCCAGGTCCACAGTCACAGGAGCAGCCCTCTCAGAAGGTCTGTGGACAAGCCGGAGCAAAGACAGTTTTCATTTCAAAGCTCACACGTGAAAAGTGCTCCCTGGCTGGGTAAACGAACCCGCTGTTTTCTTCCTAAATCAAACTCTGTTGAAGGAAAGCTGGAGAATAGAACAGGTGGAGCGGGGAAAGCTGGGGTGGCTCAGCAGGTTAAGTGCTCATCTTGCAGCCCTGGGGTCTGAGGATTGAATCCCGGCCCTGGCCCATGGGAACCCACACGCTGAACTGGGGTGTGCTCTCAGTTCAGGTCTCATTGGGGCAAGCTCCATGCGGGACACCCCCAGCCTGGTCCCTGCCCTGTGCAGCCCCGCACCCACCTGTGGAATGAAACTATGTAGAAAAACCAATGACGTGCAACTATGGAGATTGCTCTGGATTCTCCCCTTCTCTCTTTCTCTGTCAAAAACAATAATAAATCTTAGAAAGAAAAAAAAATAGCAGAGGGACTGGGGAGGGAGGAGGGGGTAACAGTAAACAGAACTATGGTAGCCTTGTTTTTTCTTTTTCAATTTTTTAGCTAAGCTTCACTTGGCTGGGTAAATGATCTATATTTTTATAAGATGCCCTGAGAAAGGCGAATAGCAGAGGGCGCTTGTTTAATGAGGCCTGGTGTCTGTGACCCTTGATCTAGTTTAAATGGTTAATTAAACTGCTGGTTTCAGCACCTACACCACTGCAGTAGTTTGGACTCCAATTGTAGAAGAGGGTCACACGCATCCATCTTCCTTTTCAAAAAAGATAGAAGTTCAGCTTCTTGGAACCCAATATCTGTGAAGTGGCATATGGTTGCTACCTCTGGACAACTACAACAGGAACAGAAATGGCTGCAAGTGCTTCACAGGGGGCAGGGACCAGACAGTACCTTCCTTGAATCCCTCCGTCAGCCTAGGGGCTGAGTCTCTTCTATAATCTGAAAGGTTGAATGATTTGTAGAACTCAGCTTCTCAGTTTCCTAGCAAGGAAGTTTCTTGTGTTTTTGTTTTACCTTCTGAGAATATCTGCATTTGCAGATGGTTTCAAGAAGACTGCACACATAGGAAAAACTAAGGAGAGAGCAGGACAGCAGGGGACAGTGACCAGATAGACCATGACTCTGGTCATCCTGATGCCCCGAAAGGAGGTAGGGATCATCCTCATGTTTACAGATGATCTCTGAGGCTGCCTGGGTTTAAGGCATGTGATTCTGATGACACACACTTATTACTCCTCAGATAACAACAACAAGCCTTTCCACTACCACTTGACCCTTTCCCTGGTGTTATTAGTAGGAGACCTCTAAACAGTTATAGCCTCGGGGGTCTAGCGAATGCCGTTGCTTCCGATGTTCTTTTATAGCTGCATATGGCTCTCTGCCTCTTTCTTCTTTCTGACTAAACCCATTCTTCCAAGGGCCTTGAGGGAGGTATGTGGATACACAAGCACACATGCACACAGGTATACATACACACACACATAGGCTGGCTAGGGGTCCGGAGCTGAGGCCTGAGTGGAGCTACAATTAAATACCTAACAGCCAAGCAGTTAGCAGGGATCCTGGACAGGATTACAGGGACACTTCCTACTCCATTAGTTTTCCAGCTGTATTTTACTTCCCTCAATGCCCAAACCCTAATCCCAAATGCCAAAACACTGTGGATGATTGCAAAGAAGAACAAGAGAAGGATGGTTAAGACCTCTTTTCATCTGAGAATGAACCCAGTTCTCCTCATTTCAAGTAAGTAAAAGTAAAAAGTGGGAAGGAGATTGAAGAGAGAGAAGTCTGGACCTATTCCAGCTGTAGTCTCTGTATCAATTATCGATGAGGCCAGATGTGCTGCAGAGAAAAAGATAGGTAGAGATGGAAGGACCTCCTTCCTCCTGGACTGTACTCTGTAACTTTGCACTTTGACAATAGAAAATGACTCATCCACATGCCCTTCTTACAATACACTGTGACCCACCCTCGAGTGAACGAGGCCAATCAGTGATTTGAGTAAGACCAGTCACTGTACTGTCCCTCTCTTTAGGGACAGGATGTGAGTGGGAATGAAAGGACTATGGAAGAGAGAGAACACATGCTGGATATAACTAGGACCTAGTCATTTGAAGAAGAAAACAGAAAAACAGAGGGAACAAGGACAATTGAAGGAATGTGTCTGAATGTTCAGGATCCATTTTTAAAATGGGTAGGACACATACTATTTCAAATATCACAGCTTCTAAACAGTGTGAAATGTTGGAAAAAGCATGGGCTTTAGAGTAAAAAAAAAAAAGGGACTTTGGCTAATATTGAACGTGTGAGAAACATATTCCATTTTACTTCATCTGCTAATTAAAAAGAACTGGACAAAATTGTGTAAGTTGTCTGGTAGAAGACGAAAAGATGGAGCAAAGAGGATGAGTGGCTGGAAACCTTGGGACTTGAGTAAGGATAGAACACCACTCCTGGGCGAAGCCTCCAGGAAATGTGCTAATTTGTACCCCCTCCCCCACCCCCCATCCCCTGCAGTGACTAGATGCTACCCTTCCCCCAACCCAGTCAGAACCACAGACACTGGGGATGGAATCTTGTCCTCAGGGTAACAGCACATTGGGCAGACCAGAAGAGCCCATCATAGACTGTAAGCAAAGTCTGATATGTAAACCATGAAAGGGAACCAGGACACGAATTCTGAACTTTCAACAGGTTGGCTACCTACTTGCTATGGACTGAATACTTTTTTTCACCCAAAATTCATGTGTTAAAGCTCTATTTCCCAATGTGAGAGGATTAGGTGGTGGAGCCCCTGAGAGGTAATTAGGATTAAATGAGCTCTTGAGAATGGAGCCCCCTTGGATGGGATTGGTGCCTTTATGAGAGTTAAGAAAGAGCTTGCTCCTTCTCTTCACCATGGTGAAGGTGGCAGTCTGCACTTGGAAGAGGGTCCATGACAGAACAATGGCCATGCTGGTGCCCTGACCTCCACCTCCCAGCCTCCAGAACTTTGGGAAGTTTCTCTTGTTTACAAGCAACTTGTTTATGGTATTTTGTTGTAGTAGCCTGAGCTCAGACACTACTAGAATAGAAGATATAGATAGGAACTGGAGTCTTATAACACTCAAAATGTCCATGATACAGTTCAAACTATTCATTACACCGAGAAACAGAAAGATCTCAATTTGAATGAGACTAAAACCAGACACTAATACCAAGGTAACAGATGGAATTCTTGTACAAGGACTTAGACAGCTACAAAAATGCTCCATGAGCAATAACACTCTTAAAACAAGAACACATTTCTGCAAAGAAATAGAAGACATAAAGAATTAAATGAAATTTTAGTTCCGAAAAATAAAATAACTGAAACAGAATAAAAAGTACCAGAGTTTGACATAGCTACTTCAATAATCTTGTGATTCTTTTCAAGTGAGGACCTCTTAGAATTTTAGGTTTATGAACTCCATTTTAAGTCCTATATAAAATAAAGATAATGCATAATGTCTCTTAGACATGTTAAAATAATTAAATTGATCATACAGCAATTTTAAAAGGTGTATTAATTATCCATGTTAGGTAACAAACTACCCCAAAATTTAGTAGCTTCAAACAACAAAAAAATTTTCTTCACTCATGAATCTGAGATCTCTCAACATCTCTGCTCCGTTTGGCTTCCGCAGGAGTGGCTAGAAGGTTGCTAACAGAATCATCTGCATGGACCCTACCATACAGCTGGCACGGGGACTGGGAAGACTCGGATGGGTGCGAGTGGGAACTCTGTGGAGTGTTTCCATGTGATCGCTCCAGCATGGTGATTCCGGAGCAAATGGACATGTATGTGTAAACTCAGGACCTTCAAGCGTTGTGTCCCAAGCAAAGCTTTGCCTCATCTTTTGTGATTTAGCCTCAGAAATCACACAGTACACATCTGCTATCGTCAGAGGAACACTGCCATTCAAGGGAGGGAGATGATACTCCATACCTGGAGGCAGGAATGTGAACAAAATGTTATAATAGAAGCATTTGAGATGGGATATAGTGACGTCAGCGCCTTGGAAAACAGGATCCGCCACAGTATGTGCAAGTCTTTTGTCTACTATTGTAAACCATGGACTGGCAAACTACAAGCAGTAGGCCAGTTTGGCCCTCCACCTGGTTTTACAGATAAAGTTTTATTGGAACACACTCAAGTCCATTTATTTACATATTGTCTATCACTGTTCTGTTTGTTTTGTGTGTGTGACAACAGTAAATTTGAGTCATTGTGACAGATACCTTCTGGCCACAAAACCTGAAACATTTACTAACTGGCCATTTACAGAAAAAGTTCACTGACTCTTGTAGACAACTGTTACATTCTTCTAGAATATTCTACATGCTCTTTAGTGCTTCCAAAACACTCTGCACATCCTATTAAGAGTTGGAATTATTTGTATAAATTTCCATCACGAGGTCTCGGGTGCTGGATCGTGTCCTCAGAAAGGTCTTCTATGCTCCCCACCCTCATTTTGTTATCCTATCCCATGATTGTGTTTTGTTTTACTACATATGTTAATATTGGAAATTACCTTGTTAACTGCCACTCCAGTCTTCATGAGAGTACAAGTTGCATAATGAATGGTAGGTAACATGTTTGTATTTTTTTAGAGCAAAACCTGGGATATGAGGCTCTTAATCAATATCAGCAGAATTGAGGAAATAGGTCAGTTTTATCCCAACAGACTCTGAATAATTTCAAAGCAAAGTGCCTTAACAATTGATGTCTTGAGTGCTCAGCAGAGTAAAGGCGCATAATACTGAGGCTACAGCTTCTTAGTTCATGGCAAGATGACAGGCCTCTTAGCGCCGGCATCTCAGTGGAATCTAAAGAACATTCCAACAATCTCCACCTATTTTCTGAGCTTAACTTGTCTCCTCATTTACATCATGAGCTGTTTGAGGACAGAGATTCTCTGTCTACTTCTAAATATTTAACATGACATCTAAGAGCCAATGGGCATGTATGTTATCACACATAGATGATGCCTACAGTACAGCAATGGCCAGTGAACAGAATCCAACCACAGTGACGGAAGAGACCCAGGGAGGAACAAGCTAGAATCAGTCATGAACAACTTCCTAGAGGAGACAAGACCTCAGCAAGGTTTGGAAAACCTCAAAGGTCTAGAGGACGAAAGATGGAATTCTCGGATAAAGACCATGTTCAGAGGAGTAGTTCAGATCTCACACATTATTATGTGCCAAACACTATGCCTTGTGTGTACATTATTCCATTTATTTCTCACATCAATCCAATGAGAGAAGTGAAACTACACTCTTCCTTATAGACAAGGAAATAAATGAGAGAGAAGCCCAACCTATGTGTCTGAAAATAATAATGGTATCTAATATTTATTAACGGTTACTATGTGCCAGACACTGTCCTGAGCAAACTTTTTTATCTACTTTACCACATAAAAGCCCTGTGAGGAAGGCACTATTATTATTCTTATTTCTACAAACAAGGGAACTGAAATGAGTCTGGACAAGATGTGTTTATAACTTGAAGGTGCTCCAGAGTCTAACCCGGGATTATTTTGAGACTTAACCAAAGGAAGTAAAGAGCTAGCGAACAACTTCTGGTAGAGACAAGGGGACCCAGAAGATAAACCTCTGATTTTTTTCTTTTCTATTTTTTTTTTTTTTTGTAATTCTTGATGAAAATGGCACTGAAGTTTGCTCAAGATAAACCTAGGTGTAATTTAGTCTTCATCAGTGTAGAAGAGGGCAAGGTGGTTGGACAAGACACATAAGTCTGGCTTTCAGTCTCAGGTTTCATTAATTTACTAGTCATGTGGCCTTGGAAAACTTGTTTAAACTTTCTCACTCCGTTTAAATATCTACAAACTGTAGTTAACGTTAGTTCCCAGCTTCTAGGACTAGTGTGAGAAGGAGGTGACATACACCAGACATTTACTCTCCATTGCATCCATTGCAAAACTGAAGAATCTTGAGAAAGGTCTTGCATATAGTAGGCAGTATAAAGATAGTTAGGAGTTTGTATCTAGTATTCCACCTGACGAAAACCATATACCCAGCAGGAATGCACCTGGCACATTTAGATTCAGATGACAAGAATGCAAATGGTTATTCGACAAGGAAGGAGAGTGTACTCTTGAAGAGAATCTTTTAAGGTAAAAATAAAAAATAATTATCAGAAAAGGACAAAGGGGAGTATTTTTATATTTTATCTTAAGTGAAAATTATAAGCAAGACCCCAGCTTCCAGAACCACATCCTTTCCTCATCCTCTGTGCTGAAGGAAAGGAACTCAACAGGCAGGGGGGTGATTCAGGCTACATAATTAGATGGTGAATGATAATTAATCTTGGACCCTGAATCAGCTCCCTGCCAGCATGCTTCCTTTCTCTGTTCCACTTCTACACATCCCAGACTCCCTCAGATTCTCAAACCCAAAACCACTAATTTTAGTTTGGCTTAATTAATTTCCCCTCTAAATCTCACCTATTACCTTTGCCATTTGTTAAGAGCTTCTACAGAATTTCCCCACAGATTATTTGTTTCCTCAGCGCCTGCAGGAAGGACAATGAATGCACAGTTCCTCGCCCTTTGCAAGGATCTTCAAGGACGCGGTGGAAAGTCCCTTCCCTTTTCCATTTTTTTGCTAAAAATCTGCATGAAATTGACATTATGCACATGAACACTGTTTGTAAAGGACCGCCAAGAGCAGCGCCGAAAGGAATGGATAGGGTTTTACGTTAAGTTCTATTTTTGGTAAACAAGGTTGATGATGCTTTAGTGATCCCCACTGTCACCAATGGCACCTATGTTTTTCTTGACCAAGCCCTTGACAATCTCCAGGTATGTACTATAAAGGAAATAGAAATCAGGTTTGGAGACTGACTGGAGTAATGTTGAGGATAATGCATTTCTGCTTTTGTGCCAGGCATTCTTGGGGAAGGGCAGCATTGGAAAAGAAGCTAACATAAAGAGAAAATGTTAATAGGCTCAGTTTTGGAAATACTGAGTTTGAGTTGCATGTGGGACTTCAACAAGCTTGACCTCAATTTCTTTATATGCACTGTCTTAAGTTAGGGTTCACAGAAGACCAGGAGAGGAGGCTTTGTGTGTAAGTGACTAATTAGGAAGTGTCCACCAGGCAAAGTCCCACAGAGGGTAATGTCAGCTCAGTCCCCAAAGGGCCACAGAGATGGTGTAAGTCACAAATCAGTGTATTCAAAATGGGGAAGTGGGGGAGTGAGCAATGAAACCTCAGGACCTTCTGCATTTTCATTTTCTCTGCTTTGAATGTCCTCTTCTGAGATGTTGGCACGTCTAGCTCCTTATGATTCAGCTCTCCTCGAAAACTATTTGCTTACGGAAGCCAACCCTGACTGCATGATCTAACATACCTTTCTACCATTGTCGGCCACCACCCCACCTCTACAGACACTGTACCTTCCCTGACCACCGTGATCACCACCCCCTCCACTGCCCCCACTGCCATCATCACCCCAAAGGCTACCACCACCTCCATCCTTGCCACCAACACGCTCATCATTGCCTCTGCTACTACTGGACACCGGCCTCTGGCCGTGACCTTGTTTTAATGTTCTTCCTAGCAGCTTGCACTACTTGATGTTAGGTTATATTATCACCGGCTTGTGGAGAGTTGCCTGTCTCTTCCCCCGTAAGTGTAGCCTCCTTGAGGACAAGGGCTCATTTGCAGATGAATCACCAGTGTCTGGAGTATACTTATAGCACATCTGTAGTATAAAAAAAGACTGGGTGCCTGTTAAAAGAGCCCCTAGGAGGAACTGGAGAGATGGGGAAACAATCTGGAAGAAAAGAGAGGGGAACTGAAGTCAGAGCATAGCAAAGAAGTGAGATTACCCAGGGAAAGGAACAGCTCTGATCCCCACGCTGAGAATGAGGGGTGTGGGTCAGAGTTCAGACCTGGTAGGCCCCGTTTGCCCTGTGAAGTGTGAGGCACTGTAAACTTTTTGCCTACCTCAGCCCTAAGAAAGCTCACGAAACACAGTCTAGGAGAATGTCTATACATAAAGGTTTCAGTGAAGGATCTTATTCTATGAGCTTAGCACTTAATCTGGTGTACTTCGTTCATGCTTGCTATTACGTGCCTCAACACCATTTTATCCGCTTGACCCTAGAGCTCAGATGGAGTCCTGGGGCTGCCAGCGGCCTGGATGCAACACCAGAAGAACAGTCTGGAAGGCAGGGGAAGAGCAGCAGTCCACGGAACGTCCTCTTGGTGCCTCCCATCCTGACATGGGCATCTTCATGGCTGTTCACTGCTTATCACATTTGACCCCACAAAAGCAGCATGTTTGGGGTGTTTAACCTTTTGGCTTCCCTGGGCCACATTGGAAGAACAACTGTCTTGGGCCACACATAAAATACACTAATGATAGCTGATGAGCTAATATATATCTACATATATCAGGAAAAAATAAATCTCATCGTGTTTCAAGAAAGCTACAGTTTTCATTGGGCCGCATTCAAAGTCGTCCTGGGCGGCCTGCGGCCTGTGGGCTGCGGGTTGGACAAACTGGCTTTAAAGGAAAGAATCTGAGACACTGACCCCAGCGCCCTACCCCGGGCGGCCACACGGTCTGAGGCCAGGGTTTGTATTTGAGCCTCAGATCCTTTGGGTCTAAGTGCTGGGTGGATGAAAGTGGCCTCCTGGGAGTGGGGTCCTCTCAACTCCATGATGCGATCAAGCTTGTATTGTCATGCACTTTGGACACAGGAGGAAACTGGGGCGCGGGAGCGGGAGGCAACTTGCCCAGAGTGGCCGAGTCCCGCATCGAGTGCAGATCTGTCTGGTGGTGGCGCAGCCCCTTGCCTCCCTGCCCCACCGCCTGCCCTCTGCCTGCCTGGCCCCCGCTGGGGCTTTGAGCCCGTGGTGGAGGTTCAGCTTCTGGAACCAGCGCTCACACAGACACTATCAAATGATCTGGTGGCCTGAGAAGAGAAAGGCAGGCAAAGAGGCAAGAGGGGAGAGAGAACGACCAAACGAACACAGTGCCTGGTTGGACGGAAGACCTTTGGGGGCCACCACGGCCGCCTCTGCCAGGCGAGGGGGCCACTGTGGAGGGCCTAGCTGGGTCCCATGGCACACCAGGCTTCCCTGCCACCTGCTGCCACGTGTGGGAGTGGGCACGGTCGGTCTCCTCTCCGAACCCGTTTCCTCCCTACAGAGAAACGAACACTGCCCTCATAGGACTGTACTATGAACCCGAGGGAAAGAGCTCCCACCATTCTTGACACCCAGTAGGTGTCTGATAAATGGCAGTCACTCCTATTTTGCCCTGAACTGAGCGAGGGAGGGCTGATTTGAAAGGGTGGTGATATGATGAGGTACTTGCTCTCTAGAGCAGAGGACTGTCTTCTGACAGATGGCAGCAGCACCCTGGACATCGTACCCTGCCTGGCAGGGTACCGTGCCACCACCGAGGCAGGTGATGCCATGCCATGCTGATGGAGCCCTGTGCCCAGTCTGCCTTTGGTCACGCAGGACGCACGGGGTGCAGGTGAACTGCTCTTCGTCTGGAGTGGTAGGGGGGCTGCGTTTGACGAGGCAGCGAGACACACAGTCAACAGCTGCATGTGAAAGCAACTCATGCGACTGCAGTAGACCTTGGTTTTCTTCTCTGTGAACGGGAAATAAAAACCCCTGACTCAAAGACGTGCTAAAGACTGCATTAGGCTGCACCTGTGAAATCACCAAAGCGGGGCCCGAGGCCTGGGAGGTCCTCCCTGGACGCTGGTTGTTTTCTTTCCTGTTATTTTTAATGAGATAACAAAGGAGGAGGAGGAGGAGGGAAAGGAAGGAAAGAAGACAAGGATGAGGAAGGGGAAGAGAAACAGTGATCATAACAGCGGCAAGAGCAATAGCGCGCATGGTGCCGCCAAGCCGATGCGCTGTGGTCCAGGCCGCTGGGACGCACCGCTGCCCTTCTCCACTGGAGTTGTCTCTTGTGCTGCTGGAACAGATGCTCCCAAATGTGGGGCTTGACACAACACAGGTGTATCATCTGCCGTTCTGGAGGTCAGAAGTCTAAAACGCATGGGCAGGGCAGTGTTCCTTCTGTAGGTTATCAGGGAGAATGGGTCCCCTTGCCTTCCCTGCGGTTAGAGGCCACCCTCATTGTGTCCCCTATAACCACCCATTCCCCACAGCATCACTCCAGGGCTCCTTCCTCGGTCATACCTCCTTCTCTGACTTAACGCTCTCACCTCACTTTGTCACTTATCAGTGTCCTTGCAAACACAGCAGGTCCACCTGGATAATCCAGTATAATCTCTCAGCCCTGAAATCCTTAACTTAATCACATTTGCCCGGTCTCGTTGGCCATATAAGGTAATATGTGCACAGGTTTGGGGATTAGGATATGTCTGAATGAAGGCGGTCATTATTCTACCTCCCACATCCACCCAGGCCACCAGGTTGGTATTGTCACTGTTTTCATTTTAAAGGTTAAAGTGTGTGGTGTGTGCGTGCATGCATGTGTAATAAAAACATAACTCAGAAAGATTAAGAAATTCTCTCAAGGTCACACACTTGTAAGTAAAAGAGCAAGGATTCCCACCACACTATGTTTGACTCTGCTGTGTGTACTGCCTCTATGGACTATACTCAGGAAATGATTCCTCTAAAGCAGGGCTGTCCAACCTTTTGGCTTCCCTGGACCACAACAGAAGAAGAAGAATTGTCTTGGGCCACACATAAAATACACTAACACTAATGATAGTGGATGAGCTAAAAAAAAAAAATCACAAAAGTATACATAATGTTTTTTAAAAGTTACGAATGTGTGTTGGCCACACTCAAAGCCATCCTAGGCCACAGGTTGGACAAGCTCGCTCCAAATCCACGAGGGCTGTATAGTGATCTTGGAGGTTCGCCCTCTGTCTGCTATCCTGTGGTTCTTCTCTGCTCAGGGTAAAAAGCAAAGGCTCACACCCAGCTGGTCTCAACCACGGTTCCTTTCCTCTGGCTCTAAAGGGAGGGAAAGTGAAAGAGTCCTGGGGCATCTGCCAAAGGGAAGAGGCTGATGGGGGGGTGGGGGGAGAAGGGCAGCATTTTCTAAGCAAAAACTTAAAAGAGTACAGAACAAGCTTTGCTCCTACATCTATGGCCTTGGAACAATCACTACAAAATCTGCCTGCGCTCCCCATTGGGCTCCTCTCCTTGCAGCTCGCCCATCACAATCAATAGAAATCACGTTAGCGTTTTGCTAATTGAACCAAACAGGAGGTAACTGGTTTTGAGAAATCCTATAATGAAGTAATTAGTTAACTCCATCAGTAAACGGAAATAATAATCATAGGTTGTTAAAGCTAAAAATAAACCTCTGATTACAGATAAGGGGTCTTCGGCCCAGAACTGTCTGACACCTGACACAGCTGTCAGGGACAGACCTGGAACAGACACTCGGGCCTTCTGGCTGCTGGTCTAGGGTTCTTTACACACGGTCATCAATTTCCAGAAGTCTGAGCACCACTAGGGTTTCCCTACAAACTGGGACATCAGGGAGGAAATGACATTGCAAATGCATGACAGCCTCCTCTCCAGGTGAGCAACAGGTGGCTGAGAAGTCCAGTCTGTGTGCAGCTGGACAAGGAGAGTCCTGGGTCACACGTACCCATCCACACACCATCCAATGAGCTCACCAGCGCACTCAGACCTCCAGGACCACATTTTACTATTCAATTATAAAATTAATAGATTGGGGAAGCCGGGATGGTTCAGCTCTTTGCAGCCCCAGGGACCAAGGATTGAATCCTGGCCCCAGCCTGTGCAGACCCATATGCTGAACTGGGGTGTGCTTCCCATGTGGGAGGCCCCCGGTTTGGTTCTCAACCCCCAGTTCAGTCCCGGGCTCAAGGGGGCGTGCCTCCCATGTGCAAGGCTCCCCAGCCCAGCTCCTGCCCTGCGTGGCTCCCGCCCACCTGCGTGGAATGAAACCATGTCAAACACTGATGATGTACAACTATGGAGACTGCTCTCTGTTGCTCTGTCTCTCAAAAACAATAAAATAAATCTTAAAAAAAAGATCATGAGTAAAGATCATCTAGAATATTCTTTTAAAAAGTAAAAATAGGGGAAGCCGGGATGGCTCAGTGGGTTAAACGCTCACTTTGCAGCGCTGGGGACCGGGGATCGAATCCCGGCCCCGGCTCGTGCGGACCCATGTGCTGAACTGAGATCTCCCCCAGTTTAGTTCTCTCTCTGTGTCTGTATCTCTCTCTCTCTCTCTCTCTCTCTCTCTCTCTCTCTCTCTCTCTCTGTCAGAAATAAAAATAAATAAAAATATATTAAAAAAAAAAAAAGTAAAAATAAATCATCCATTATCAGTTTCGTAGGTTAATCACTGTTAATATTATAAAGAATGTCCTCTGAAGTGTTTTTTCTCTGTCTACTCAACAATTCTTCACAAAAACCAGCCCTTCCTTTATATCACAATAAAATACCACTGTGGTCCCAAGGACCACACCTTGCTCCCCCAGCCTCTGAGTGAGCACAGAGAGCCCAAGTGATCTAGGCCTGGGTCACAGTGATGTGTCCCAACATGGACACATGAAGCTAGGCCAACAGCAGGAGATGGCTCTGGGACTTAGCTAGGGCTACTGGGAACAGTGTCCTGACTCGGAAGCAGGGGGTCTCTGTATCACGCCATGGACTCCCTACTTTCACTTGTAGAAAGGCTTTCGGAAAATAGATCCAACCTGAAACAGAGCTGGGAGGGAGGGCGGGAGGCAGCGCTTAGGAAGAGTCCCTCTGGTCTATGTGTGAGGAATAAGCTGTAAGGGGGCAAGCTGGAAGTGAGGAAACCGAAAGAAATGACCGGGGCTTGTACTAGAGGTAAATGCGCAGGTGCTGAGAAGTGAGCTGGTCCCGGAGGAGTTGAACATGGAGCAGAAAGGATTTGCCGATAGGTCAGAGGTGGGGTGAGGGAGCCGAGGAGTCAAGGGTAGCTCCTAGAATACACACACCTCACAGAAAGAGTCTTGGTTTGCACCTAGATTGTTGGAAAGACCTCAGCCATGGCCTCCCCCCCGGGAAGAGCAGGGGGGCTGCAGGTGTCCCATGCCACCCACCTCTAGTCACTTGATGAAAAGGAAGGACATTTAATAAACAGCCTGAGTAACTAGCTGGTTTTTTGGGGTTTTTTTTAAGATTTATTTTATTGTTTTGACAGAGAGAGACAGAGAGACAGAGAGAAGGGGGAGGGCCCAGAGCAATCTCCATAGTTGCATGTCATCAGTTTTCCACATGGTTTCATTCCACACAGGTGGGTGGGGGCCACTTAGGGCCGGAAACTGGGCTGGGGGCCTCTCCCATAGGAGGCACGCCCCTTTGAGCCCAGGGCCAAACCTGGGGCCGAGAACCAAACTGGGGGCCTCCCACATGGGAACTACAGCCCAGTTCAGTATATAGGTCCACATGGGCTGGGGCCAGGATTCAATCCTTGGTCCCTGGGGCTACAAAGCGAGCACTTAACGTGCTGAGCCATCCCGGCTTCCCCCAGAAACTGGCTTTTTCAATACATAATTTTTGAGCAGTGTAGGGTTATTGCTCTTTAAAAATGTGCCTTCCTTGGAATGTTCCAGGTGAGTTATATTTTTCTGCTAGTGCATCTCTAAATCATACTAATTATTTCTCTTCTGTGTCATTTGTGGTAGTGAACAATGGGAATCACCTAAATGTCAAGGAACTATTTATAAGACTGATATAAATTGTGGAAGATAACAGAAGAGTATTAATATCAAATCTTATTTTTATAGTGAAATAACAGAGAGAACTATCTGGGAAAACCTTAGGTGCATACACTGTTTTTAACAGTAGATGTTTTGGGAACATTATGAATGTTGCTTTTTTCTTTAACAAGTTTCTGTTACTGTTTTCCTAAGACAAAAACAAAACAAAACAATAAAAGGTACAGTAAAAGTATTAAAATAATTCTATTGCAGCTTATCTGGAGCATTCCAACTAGTCTCTTGCTATTGGACATTAAGGTTCACTTTATTGTTCTTTTTTTCTTTTAATATATTTTTATTTATTTATTTTTATTTTTGACAGAGAGAGAGAGAGAGAGA
>PVKE010027706.1:0-21420 GCA_004027555.1 Craseonycteris thonglongyai | reverse complement strand
AACTCATTTTTTTTTCAATTAAATAGCATTTCTTTGCTTTATGCATTTTAAAGTCCAAGAGGCAATAACAACTCAGTTTCAATGAGCCAAACTATTACCCACATAATAATATCTAAATGCTTCCTACTAAAAATAAAAGAGTTCTTGGGGAAAACAAAAGGTTGGAATTGATTTGAGGCCTGGGGAAGAAACTCAGAAAAGTTAACTTTATTATTTTGCTGTGCAGCAAAAAATTTAAAAAAAAGGATAATATATAAAACAATGAGTTACATCAAAGGAAACAAGAGACTGCAGGTTGACAAATATGAAATAATTTTGAATGCAATGGAAATACATCAAATGCATAGAAATCTGCACTTCATAATGATACTACAATTTCAGATGCCAGCTAGAACATAAACTTTATTCTGAAAAGTGGCAAATCAAGTAAAAGGAGGGTCCATTGTTTTTTCTGTTTACAGTGTAGGATAACCAATAGTTAATAATAATAAAAAAAAAATCTTTGTATAAAAAAATTACAAGTATTAAATGCAGGAGGAATAATAAAGTTTTTATATTACTATTTTGCCATCTCTAGTGAAATAATAAATATAGGCAATGATCAATACTGAATACTTAAAGCATTTGGTGAAAGGCTGATGGGGAACCTTACAAAAGATTAATAAATCTGATGTATTCAACTTCTATTGCTGTCAAAATAAATTACCACAAATTTCATGGCTTAGGACAACACAAATTTATCTCACAGTTCTATAGATCAGAAGTCCAAGTACAGCGTCTCAGTTCTCTAACCTAGATTTCACAAGACAAATATCAAGGCATCAGTAGGCCTCCCCTTGTTTCTGGAGGTTCTCAATATATTGGAGAAGAATATATTTGCAAACACTCAGGTTTCTGGCAGAACTCAGTTCCATGTGGTTGTAGGACTGAGTTTCTATTTACTTGCTGGCTTTTGCCTAAGGGTCATTCTAGAGATCACTTATATTCATCTCTCCTTTTATCTCTTCTCTCTGACCCCTGCTTGAGAAACTTCTGTTTTAAAGGGCTCAGTGATTAGAGTGGGTCCACTCATATAATCCAGGATAATTTTTTTTTCTGGTCTTAAACCTACAAAGGCCCCTAAAAGCAGTACCTAGATAGGTTAGTGTTTTATTGAGTAACTAAGGCCAGGAACTTGAGTGGGCATGTTTAGAATTCTACCTACCACAACTGACAATATTTGAATCTACAGATCAATTACTATCAGATCCAACTGTAATTTTGGTTTAAAAAAAAAGAAAGCAGTAACTACGTTTTCATTTCTACATGTAGTCACCATTGCAATCTAATAACTAGCAAAAAGCTGAACAGACTGAAAAATCAGCAATTCTTCTTGGTTTCCTGAGAGGAGAGGGCACAGCGCAAGCCACTGCCTCCAAGATTAGAGGGACAGGCAAATACAAGGAGTGGTGGCATACAAGAAAAGACTCACAAACAGAAACCGCCTCCGGAACCAGTGTCTGGCAAGCAAAACCTGAGCTGTATTTGACTTGCTGGAGGCTCAGTGTGGGTAAGTCTGCGAGTTAAAAACTTCAGGGTAACCCAATCACGGGAGTCAGGGACAGTGCTCACAAAATTGCTAGATTCATTTTCAGGAGCTCAATCAGTTTCCCACAGTAAATATCAGAGAAAATTCCGTCCTGCTTTTGGCAGGGGAAGGAAAACAGAACTATTTTGAAATCTGCCAGAGTACTCTATTCTTCTTAACATGACCTGATCTCAGAAAAAGCTAGTTAGCAAGAGCCCAAACTGCTGAGGAATCATCACAGCCCACCTGAGCTAGGGGAAAGGGAATACCCAACACTAGCCAGCTCTAGCCTACACAAAGAAAAGAAATACCCAAATTCAGCCCACTCTAGCCATCTTCTCCCACCTAAGGGAGGGAGGAAAACAAAACAAAACAAAACAAAACAAAACAAAACAAATAGAAAAAAAAAACAGAGACACTGTGAAGTTCACAGTTCAGAAGCTTAGGCTAACTAAAAGATGAGGGATTAATCATAGGACTATAGAATGCTTCCTTTCTTCCCACATCTTAAAGATCTATTTATAGCAGGTTCTTTCACCCAGTACCTTATGTTTAGCTATCGAGAAAAATTATGAGGCATTCCAAAAGTCAACAGTCACAGTTTATAGAGACAGAGCAAGCATCAGAACTGGACATGGCAGGGGTATCAAAAATATCAGATAGTAATTGAAAACAACTATGGTTAACATGCTACGGGTACTAGTGGATGAAGAGAGCACATACTTGTAAGAACAGACAAGCAACATAAGCAGATAGATGAAAATCCTAACAAAGAACCAAAAAGAAATGCTAGAGAAGAAAAATGCTGTAAGAGAAATGAAGCATGCCTTTGATGGACTCATTATTAAATAGAAATTGTGAGGAAAGAATCTCTGAGTTGGGAAATACATGAATAGAAACATGAAAAATCAGAAAGAATAAAGAAGAAAAAAAAAAAACCAATATCTATGGACTGTGGGAAAACTACAGAAAGATTAAGCATATACATAATGCAAATAACAGAAAGAAAAAATAACAAAAGAGATACTTGAAACAATAATGACTAAGAATTTCCCCAAAACTAATGTTAAACACCAAACCAAAGAAATAGGAAGTTTAGAGAACACCAGGCAGGATAAAAGCTAAAAACAAACAAACACTATATCATCATTTTCTTCTTCTTTCCTTCCTTCCTTCCCTTCCTTCCTTTTTTCTTTTCTTCTTTCTTCTTTACGGCTCATCATTTTTTTCAATTAAATTTATTAGGGTGAATGTAGTAAGTGTTAGTAAAATTATATAGGTTTCCAGTGTACATTTCTATAATACATCGTTTATAATATGTATGTTGCATTGTGTGCTTACCACCCATAGTCAATTCTCCTTCCATCACCATATATTTGATGCCTCACCCTCCTCTCTCACACCCTCCCCCCTTACCCTTTGGTAACCAGCTAGCTGTCATCTGTGACTATGAGTTTTTGTTTATTTTTTCTTTTTTGTTGCTTTCAGCTTTATATCCCACATATAAGTGAAGTCATATGGTTCTTGACTTTTTCTGTCTGACTTTCTTTGTTTAGCATGATAATTTCAAGATCCATTTATATTGTCACACAAGGTAGCATTTCATTTTTTTCTTATGGCTTAGTAATACTTCATTTTGTATATGTATCACATCTTCTTTATATCTCTAAAAGGACACTTGGGTTGTTTCCATGTTTTGGCCACCCTGAAAAATGCTGCAATGAACATCGTGATACATCTCAAACTAAAAAATCAAAGTAAAATCATCAGTGATTATCTGAGTTTGGAGGAGAAAGAAACAAATAGATGTGGCATAGAAAACTTTTAGGGCAGTGTAAATACTCTGTATTATTCTATAATGGTGGGTGTATGTCACTGTATAGTCATCCAACCCATTGAATGTACAACACTATGAGTAAACTGCAATATAAGTTATGGACTTGGGTGATTATGGTGTGTCAGTGTAGTTTCATAAGTACCACTCTCATGGAGGATGTTGATAACTGGTGAGGCAATATATGTGTGTGGGCAGATAGGATAGGGAAAAAAATCTCTATACTTTCCTCTCAAATTTTGCATTGAACTTAGAACTGCTCTAAAAAAGTACAGTAACAAAAACAAAGCAGATCAAAAAGATAGGTAATTCAAATCTTCCACAAAAAAAATAAATTAATTAAAAAAGTGGAAATAGGGTGATACATGAAAGAAAATTACCAAAATTTTAACTGTTATAATAAAATTCTTCTTCTGTGCATATGCTTTCATAATAAAACAAACTACCACCTTAGGATTTCCCAGAGTAGTGCCTCAACCGCATTTAAGAACGAATCCATAGATACCGGTACTTCTCATCCAGCTTTCTAGCTTCTCTTCTGTCCCTGACACATGACATTACCACTTTGCTTAGGGCAGTCTTAGTTGGTGACAACAACTAGTGATATTAATCTAACGTGGAAAATATTGGGAAAGGAACCTCTTTCTTAATATTTAAATGTTCATTGTTGGTTGTGTTCACTGTTTGTGAGTGAATTTATAAACGGGAATGGTAAGTGGTATCAGATCACTTGACACTCATTACCAGTGCTCTGGTTAGGGTTTGCTAACAGAACCCGGTGGCTTCCCTATGATTACATTCGCTGCAGCTAAGAAGAAAGATATGTACTGAGTTGTGCTATTTTCTGACCTATTTCCATTTTGCCAGAAGAATCTTATTTCTATTTTTATAATGATTCTGACCCCTCCAGTCCTCAAAGTTTGGCTTTTAACTTAGGTTAAAGAAATGTTATTCTTACTATAAATAGAACACTAGTTTAACTTACCATAAATAAAAGGTAACTATAAAAATAATCAAAATAAAAAAATTAATAATGTTATCAAATTTTACTTAAACTTCTTGATTGTCTGAGTTTAGAGACTGTCTCATTTGCTGCTGCAAGATAAAACTCTTTTTAGGGGACACATTTGGGCAAAATTAATTTTCACCATATTTGCTATTTTGTGTTCTTTCCTTTAGCTTCAATCATGCAACTACAATTATAGAAATATCGTATTTGCTTCTTTTTATAAAGACTGGATTATTCATGTATTGTCCATGGTTTCCTTGCTTCTGACAACATACATTGATTGTACCTGCACATCGCCAAGACATTAAGGAAATTCTAGCAACAAAATTTTGCATTTTTTTCATGGTTTATATATTACTCATATGATTTTCTGCTTTTTTTCTGGGTGTAGTTTTAAGGCTTTTATTATAAATTGGTCCTATCATCTCAATATGTTCTGCAGAGAAATAGTCATGACAGTCTTGCCAATTTGCCTAACCCATCTTGATAAATTCACGAACTGGCTGTTCGTTGCTTCTAGCAACTGCATGACTTACTACGTATTCTAAAAATAATCTTTAGTTGTGTTAGTTTCCTGATCACAGTCCAATCAACTGTCAAACTTGGTATAACATAGTCTAGGACTCTGGCTTAATAGAGACTCTCTGTGGAAAATGATATCTATCATAATTTGGACCTTGCAGGTACCCTGAATAATATTCCCAATATATACGAGAAGAAAAGATTTAACCAAATAGTAAATATAGCAGTCAGAATAAAACATGAAGAAAATGAATAAGAAATATTTGGAGGCTACCATTAATCAACGGACATTTTGAAATTCATTCTTTAAAAAAATTGTGGAAGAAACAAAACAGTAATTAGGATTTTAGTGAAGGTTGTTGTTGTATTTACTTTTGCTAGTTTTTTCCACCAGAACCAAGTTTGGTCTGCATATATTTGAAGGTATGACTCTACAAATGTAGGAAAAAAAAGATTGTCACTTTTGAAAAAGGAAAGATATGTGATACCTTCAGAGTTAGGAACACAGTAGGTTAACCTATTTTATATATAACTAAGAAAAAATTATTGAAGCTGAGAGAAGAGAAAATATGTAGTTTAATCTCTCCAGAAATACTGTATTGTAGCAATTTTCAAAAGAACAATAACATCTATATAGTGTTTACCGGGAGCAAAAGAATTGATGTTGATGTAATAGTATCTGTGTACATTCAACAAGATAGGGAAAAGGACAACTTCTTTCAGTTCAAATAGTACCTTGCTGATTTGGTTATTATTGTCTTGGCTTGATGATAAAGAAAATATGGGATACTGCTCAACCACATGCAATAAAGAAATCCTATGATTTGACATGGATGGATCTTGAGGGCATTATATTGAGTGAATAAAATCCAGACAAAGACAAATAATATATAATATCACTTATATGAGTATGTGGAATCTAAAATTACCAAATATATAGAAAAAGAGAGCACAGTAATGGTTACAAAGGGCTGGGGGTGGAGAAAATGTGGAGATGTTAGTCAAGGGGTACAAACTTCTAGTTATAAGATGAGTAAGTTCCAGGGACCTAATGTACAGTATGGTGATTATAGTTAACAGTACTGTAGCATATACTTGAAAGTTGCCAAAAGAGTGGATATTAAATGTTTTCAACATACACACACAAAAAGGAAAGGTAATTATATATTAACTAACACTATCTAGGTAATCATATTGCAAAAAAAACATATTGTGAGAAACCGAGATGGCTCAGTGGGTTAAGTGCTTGCCTTGCAGCCCTGGGGCCCAAGGATTGAATTCTGGCTCTAGCCCGTGAGGACCCATATGTTAAACTGAGGTGTGACCTCAGTTCACTTCTTGCCAAGGCGAACTTTCCATGTGGGAGGCCTCCAGTTTGCCCCCCATCCCCAGGATCATGCCTCCTATGTGGGAGGTCCCCAACCCAGTTCCTGTCTCATGTGGCCCCTGCCCACCTGTGTAGAATGAAACTATGTCAAAAACCAATGATGTACAACTATGAGGAATACTCTGGGCCCTCCCCCTTTCCTCTCTCACTGTCTCTGTCTCTGTCTCTCTCCTTGTCAAAAACAATAAAATAAATCTATAAATAAACAGTTTGTACATCTTAAACTTACACAATATTATATATTAATTAAATCTCAAAACTAAGGGGTGGGAGGGAGAAAATATAGGGTCCAGCAGAAGTAATGCCCCCTTTTTATGAGCTGGTGATGTGCAAGCAGAGTGTTACTTCTGATGGACCATGCATGTGTTGATTCAAAAGGAGCATTAGACTTTACCTTGAAGTATCTACTAATCATGAAAGTTACAGGTGTTTGAAATTTAAGTTAAAAAAGTATATAGGGAGAAGCTGGAATGGCTCAGCAGGTTAAGCACTCACTTTGCAGCCCCATAGCCCGAGAATCGAATCCTGGCTCTGGGCCAGGCAGACCCATATGCTGAACTGGGGTGTGCCCCCAGTTCAGTTCTTGCCAGGGCCTATGTGGGAGGCTCCTGGCCCAGTTACTGCCTTGTGCAGCCCACGCCCACCTGTGGAGTGAAACTATATGGAAAACTAATGCTGTTAACTATGGAGACTGCTCTGGGCCCTCTCCCTTCTCCCTGTCTCTCTCTCCTTTTCTCTGTCAAAAAAAACAAAAACAAAAGAAAACCATAAAATAATTTATATATATATATATATATATATATATATATATATATATATATATGGCATTTTATGACCTTGTAGTATAAAACTGATTTGCTAATATAATAGCTTTAGAATTAAAGGCCGTAGTTTGTTGTCTCTGAACTTATCCTAAAAGCCTGGTTTTCAAGAGGTCAAGGAAGTACAAGTCATCAGATTTTCTCTGAGCTGATGGGGCTACAGGAGGAACCAGGCAGGTGAGAAGATGTATGTGACAGTCTTTTTAAGGCTCATCACTTTGACTTGTGAAGAAGAAGACACCATCTGTGCTGTCATCCTTATAAATCTTCTGCTTTGAATAAGAAAGATAAACTAAATACCAAGACTAGATGAATGAATAAAAAACAATGTTTGAATCAGGGCTATTAAAAATTGAATTAAGGGAGAAGTAACCTTACTTCTGTCTGTTATGCTTATTATACATGTTTTTGTACATAAATACCTTTATGACCAAAAAAGCATTTGTTTTGAGGAAAAATACTATGCATTGACTCTGATTTAAATTTGAAACTACAGTCTTCTACTTTTATGCATTAAAATTATATTTTAGATATTAATGAGCTAGTAAGTAATATTTAACTATGACTTTATTGTTTATGTCTGAGTAATTTTTAATAACCAAAGAGAGAAAAAGTAATTTTAATTTTCACATGTCATTTAGCAATAAATAAATAAATAAATATTTTTAAAGATGTATTTTATTGTTTTTGACAGACACAGAGCAACAGAGAGAAGGGGGAGGGCCCAGAGCAGTCTCCATCATTGTACGTCATCAGTTTTTGACATGGTTTTGTTCCACACAGGTGGGCACGGGCCAAGCAGGGTTGGACCTGGGCTGGGAGCCTCTCCTGCGTAGGAGGCATTCCCCCTCAAGCCAGGGGCCAAACCAGGGGGCAAGAACCAAACTGGTCCTTCCTCATGGGAAGCACACCCCAGTTCAGCATATGGGACTGCATGGGTAGGGTCTGGGATTTGATTCTTTGTCCCTGGGGCTACAAAATGAGCACTCAGCCCGCTGAGCCATCCCTGCTTTCCTAGAAATGTTTAATATTAATGAAGTTATACATATTTTCTTGGTTTGACTAAAATTGTGAAATAATAATATTGTCTTTTGTAACTAATAATATTTTGGTCCTATACTATTTGATAGATTTAATTTCTTAGACACTGAAGACATTTATTTATTCCCTCTTATCATGTCCTCCTTGAGGAAAGAGAACTAATACTATTCAGATTTGCAAAGGTTCATATAAATATACGTTGCCAGTTACAATAGTTTCTGACTTTTATCAATGCATTTGACCAATCTATGCCCCAGTGATTCTTGTATCTTATGTTCAGATAGGCAGCTGTCATTTGTATTATTTAATTTATATATCTACCCAATTTCCTTCTTAGATTTTCTTGCTTTATCTTTAGTACATAACCATTTTGTTATTAAATATGTGCTTTTATTTGCTGGCCAATTTCATTATCCATAGGATAAGTTGAAGCTCCTTAGTATAGCATGTGAAGTCTTTTTCAATTTAAATAAAACTAGTGTTCAGGGTCTTATTTCCTTGATTACATCTCCTACCCTCTATGCCAGCTGAAGCTCTAGTCTTACATTTCAATACACATGAGTCCCTTGTCCTAGAATGTAAACATCTTGCCCTTTCATTCTTCTAAGTGTTATTTTCATTACTCAATCCAGCTTAACCCAATGCCTTCCTTATGTGAAGCCTCTCACAATTAACCAGCATAATCCTCCAGCATTTCCACTTTTTAAAGATATTACCTTCAAGTAATGTATTCAGCAAAGGTGAATTGAAGGTGAACTTCTTGATTCCATACTAAGTTATATTCATATTTGACTGACATCAAAAATAGATTTATATAATTGTGAAGAAAACTTATTTGCAGATAAAGTATTCTTTTTTCAAATTTACCTATAGATTTAGTGTAATACTAATTAATTTATAAAATTTAAAGAATAAGACATAACAATATATATATAATATATGTATATTCTAAAGTTGATACTATTATATTTTAATTGTAATTTATTACAAAACAATTTTTATATTATTATTTTATTTATTTATTATTATAAAGGAAGGAACATTGTTCTTTATAAAGAACAATGTTATTATATGTTATATGTCTGCCTCTTCATTCTAGATTGGAAGACACTTGACAAAAACTGTGTCCTATATGCTTTTTTCTAAACATAGAGTATATATATAAATAACTTATTCAAATAATAAACTGCAAGTAATAAAAATGTTATTTTTATTTTTTTTATTAAAGATTTATTTTTATTGTTTTTGACACAGAGAGAGACACAGAGACAGAGACAGAGAGAAGGGGGAGGGCCCAGAACAGTCTCTATAGTTGCACATCATTGGTTTCATTCTACAGGTGGGCGCGGGGCTGCCCAGGGCAGGAACTGGGCCAGGATCTCGCCCCGGTGAGAACTGAACTGGGGGCACTCCCCAATTCAGCATATGGGTCTGCACAGGCCAGGGCCAGGATTCGATCCTTGGTCCCCAGGGCTGCAAAGTCAGCGCCTAACCCACTGAGCCATCCTGGCTTCCCCTAAAAATGTTATTTTTGATTTACAAACTCAATATCTGCTCATGGTCATAATCTCTTACTTCAGATAACTTAATAATAGAATGCAGAAATACTGACTAAGTGCTAAGTTATAAATCATGTCTGAAAATTTAGAAAATTTAGTAAAAGCTTCCTTTTAGATTCTGAGCACAACCTCTTACTCATTAGAACATATAGCAATGTTATTTCTAAATAAGTGCTATGTGTTCATTTTCAGGTAGTTTAAAACAAAATATTGCCTCTGTATGTCTTTTAAAGACAGTGACTAATAATATAGTACCAAGACTCAAACAAAAAATATACAATTTCATATCTTGAGATTCCTGATAAAAAGCAAATATTAAGAAGATCCTATCATTGGACCATACATAAGAATAAAAAAAGAGGAGTGGGAATATGCCTATAAAGGAACTAAGGTTCAGATAAAAAATTTAAAAAAGAAAGACAAAACACAGTTTCAAGATTTATTAATTTCAAATTTTTAATTAGAATAATATGTAGGTATGTGGCATCCAGAATTGTACAGACAATTATCTCATTATGTAGTTTACATAAATATCTGTTAGGCCAGCTATAAATCAAGTAGCAAAGGCAGCATATAAAAATTTCAGTGTTCAAAGTCAGAATGGTGGGAAGTTGAGTAGTTTGCCCACGGGCAACAGAGAACCAGCTGCTGAGAAAGAGTTCAAGGGCAGTGTTCAGGGAGTTTAATCTTTAAATGTAGTGCTTACACAACTATCAAAGCAAGAAAACATATAGACACAGCTAGATACATTATTTGTAACTTCCTAATTTTTTCTAATTTTTAATGCCATTTTATGATAATTGGGAATAGACTTGAAAGGTAATTTAACATTTTGTTTTCTAGGGATTATGTACATGATGAAAGGAAAAATTTAGTGGATTTGATATATATATATACACACATACTTACCTTATTGTCATAGTCTTGGCTATAATTTTTACTTTTCTTCAAATTCTATTTCTAGTTCACTAAATGTACTTAACTCTAAATGAGTTCTATCAAAAATTATTCAAAATGTGTCCAAATTTCTATTTATATATTTTTTTACCCTGAAATTTTATATGGAGGTGTCAAGTAAAGTAAAATAAGCCAAATTCAGGACTCTAAATGACTGTCATAACAGATAGGTAGAAGTAGAAAATAATGAATAGTGCGCCATTCATTCAAAATCTATACTTCAATTCTTAAAGATGGTGAATTAGGTAAATACTATGCCTGCTGTTTGCTAGGATCACACTGAAATTATAACTAAACTAAAGAGCAGTCAACCTCAAGAATCATCTGAAGACTAGCTGAACAGAACCCTTATAACTAAAGATATAAAGAAGAGACTACATCAAGACTGGTAGGATGGGTGGATACATGAACCAGGCTGATCCCAAATTCACAGGTGAAGATTAAACATGATAAAACACATCACTAGTGGAGATCCCCCTGAAGAGGGAAGGGTCCCAGCCCCCCACTGGGCTTCCCAGTCGAAGGTTCCTGTGTCAGGAACAGAAATCCCCACAACATCTGGCAGTGAAAATCTGCAAGGACTCTGTCAGTCCATCCCAATAAGATAGAAGGCAGCTAGAAACCTAAACATTATCTTAATAGGACTGTGTCACTCACTCACTTGCAAACACTCACTTGGGCTCTGGTGGAGGGGTGGCAAAAGAAAATGTGCCAGAGATATACAAGGAAAGACTGAGTTGGCTTCACGACAAGGGCTGAAAAAAATAGCCACCATTGTCTGTTTGGACAGTGCCTCATGTATAGCCTACAAGAGGGCACTTTCTTTTCTATGCTGAATACTCCCCTAAAAGACCAAATCTTAGACTACATTGGTCTGGTAAAATCCATACATGCTCACAAGATTGGTAATACCCTGGGTCTCTCACCTGCCCAACTAGTACTGTATTACCTGCTTGTTCTCTTGGCTTTTGAGCAACCAGCCCAGTTGCACAGCTACAGAAGATTTTACAATAATGGATAGCGTACAGCAGCCAGGGGAACTCACAGTGGTATACAATCAGCAACAACTTAAGCTATAGTCTCTCTTGGGTGGCTCTCAAAAATCTGTGGCCCTGAGGCTAATGATGGCTAGATACAGTATTTTCAGGGCATTTAACTAAGTGGTCACGGACCAACACTAGTGAAAGAACCAAGTCTACATTAGCTTTGTGAAAACCAATGTCCACATCTTGTGATTCCCTCACAGATAGTCACTGCATCACTAGGGAAACTCTCAACACTAGGTTAATCAGCATGGCCCTAGCACTTGAGGAGGTTCTTTCAACACCTGAGCTTTATAGACAGACTACAAGTGGCAACAGGTAGAAGGGTACTCTGGGCCTTTTGCTAAGGTGCTTGAGGCCCAATATTGGTGGAAGCCAACCTTGGTTTACAGTGAGGCCACCCACAAACACCTCCAGGTTCAGCATAGGCAGCAACTAATCTGTTGTAGCTTCATGGTTCCTCCCAGGTATCTCCGGTCACAGGCAAGGCTGAAATTGGCCTGCACAGGAATTTCTTCCAAAAGATACCACAAACAGCATACCCAGTGATCAGCTTCAGACAATACCAGAGTACTATTCGATTAATCTCCCAAGTGCCATATCCAAAGGGTGGACTCAACAAAACACAGGAACACAATGGGGTGAGTCTGCCTATGAGGAGTCAGCCACCACACTGCACCTCATACACTGTGGGCATAGCCAGTCTTCACAGTGAATTAGTCTGGGAGTTTATCCCACCCACTGATGCACCAAAAGAAATCAAGGTGCAATTGCAACAGAAGAATACACACAAAACACAAGGGATGCTTTTGGAACACATAAATAAATAATTAGGGAGTCTGAAACACTGGATCACACAAGACACATACTACATAAGACCAACTGGCAAAAATTGAGACACATAGATCTACCTAATACATATAAGCTAACACAGAGAGGCAACCAGAATGAGGAAACAAAGAAACATGTCCCAAATAAAAGAACAAGAAAAGAGCTCCAGAATAAAAACTAAGTGAAATAAAGGCAACCAACCTACCAGAGACAGAGTATAAAACACTGGTTATAATATTGCTTAAGGAACTCAGAGAGTATTTCAGCAAAGAGATAGTAAGCATTAAGAAAGACATAGAAATCATAAAAAAGAACCAGTAAAAAATAAACAACAGGGGAAGCTGGGATGGCTCAGCAGGTTAAGTGCTCACTTTGCAGCCCCAGAGACTGAGGATCAAATCCTGGTTCCAGCCCAGGAGGACCCATATGCTGAACTGGGGTGTGCCCACAGTTCAGTTCTTGCCAGGGCCTACGCGGGAGGCTCCCAGCCTAGTTCCTTCCATGCACAGCCTCGTGCCCACCTGTGGAGTGAAACTATATGGAAAACCAATGGTGTCAACTGTGGAGACTGCTCTGGGCCCTTCACCTTCTGTCTGTCTCTCTTTCTGTCAAAAACAATAAAAAAATAAAAATAAATAAATAAACAACAGAATAACTGAGATGAAGAATACACTAGAAGGAATCAACAGCAGATTAGAATAAACAGAGGGTTGAATCAGTGACTTAGATCAGAAAACCCCAATTAATACAATAAAAATAATTTTTAAAATGAAGATAGCTTATGGGACCTTTGAGACATCATCACACATAAAAATATTTGCAGATTAAGAACCTATTTGAAAAAATAATGACTTAAAATTTTTCTGATCTGGTGAAGAAACTAGACATACAACACCACAAAGTGCAGGGTCACAGATAAGAAGAACCTCAAAAGGCCCACACCAAGACACATAATTAAAATTGCAAAGTCTAAAGACAAAGAAAAAAATCTTAAGAGCAAAAAGAGACAGACAACTAGTTAATTATGAAAGAGCTTCCATAAGACCATAAGTTAATTTCTCAACAGAAATTTTGCAGGCCAAAAGGAAGTAGCAGGAAATACTCAAAGTGATATTAAGCAAGGTCCTACGGCAAAGAGTACTCTACCCAGCAAGAGTATCGTTGAAAATTGAAGGAGAAGTGAAGAGCATCTCAGATTTAAAAAGAAAAAGTGGCTAAAGGAATTCACTACCATTAAGCCAGTATTACAAGAAAGGTTAAAGAGACTTCTTTAAAAAGAAGAGAACACACAAACAAACAAATAAAAGATGACTAAAAATATGAATACAAAATGGCAGTTATTATGAACTTAATAATCACCTTAAATGTATTAAATGCTCTAATAAAAAAAACACAGGGTAGTTGACTGAATAAGAAGAATAGACTCATGTATATGTTGGCTACAAGAGACTCACCTCAGACAGAAAGACACACACAGACTGAAAGTAAAGAGATGGAAAACAATATTTCACTCAAATGAAAATAAGATAAAAGAAGGGGCAGCAACACTTATTTTGAAAAATATAAACTAAAATGAATACTATAATAAAAACAAGGAATAATATTATATAATGATAAAGAGATCAATCCAGCAAGAGAATATACCCTAGTAAACATTTGTGCATCCAACATAGAATAACCTAAATACAGAAAGCAAATATTGACCAACATAAAGGCAGAGATCAATAGTAACACAATCACACCATATTGACACCAATTGACAGATCTTCCAGACAGAAAAATAACAAGAAAATAGCATCTTTAAATGGCATACTAAGCCAGATTGATTTAACCCATTTTCCATTCAAAAAAAAATAAAACTACATCTCGCTGCTGAGTTTATTTTATTTTACATAAACATGCCTTTTGAGATTTTAAAAAATGTGATTGATTTTTAATGTGAAAATAAAATATAAAAACTGTCCTAGAGTTATTTTTAAATGTTATTTTCTAATCCTAATATAACAGATAAATGCACATGATGATCAGTATTTAATTTTTTTCACACGTAGGAATGCAACACTTTCTAGAATTTGAAAATGATGAGTTATCTCGGGGTACAGACTGCAGCCTCTAGCACTTTAAGCTAGTATTCTCAGGGCAAATGGAAAATGGGTTAATTTATATTTTTTAAACTTTTCAGCACAAAGAATATACATTCTTTTCAAGTTTGCATGAAACATTTTCCAAGATACAGATACAAGTCAACAAAACAAGTCTCAATAAATCTAAGAAAATTGAAATTATATCAAGTATGTTCTCTGACCCAGTACAAAAGTAAAAATCAATTACAAAAAACAAACAAACAAACAAAAAACAACTAAAAAATACAGGAACATTTGGAGTCTAAAAAACATGATACTAAATAATGAATGGGTCAATAATGAGATCAAGGAAGACATCAAACAATACCTTAACATGAACAAGAATGAAGACACTGCCCAAAATTTGTGGGACACAGCAAAAGAAAGCCTAAGAGAGAAATTCATAACAATGTGGGCCTACCTCAAAAATAAAAAGAACTTCAAATAAACAATTTAAATTTATACCTAGGAAAACTGGAAAGAGAATAATAAAACAAATCACAAAATTAGTAGAAGGAAGGAAATAATAAAAATCAGAGTGGAAATAAACAAAATAGTGACAAAAAAAGAAAATGGTTGATGAAACCAAGGGCTAGTATTTGGAAAAAATAAAATAAAAATTATAATTCTTTAATCAGACTCATCAAGACAAAGAGAAAGAGGACCCAAATAAATAAAATTAGAAATAAAAGAAGAAAAAGATGGCACCATGAGAGAAGAACCCCTATACCTACCTGGGAAGGGACTTATGAACAAAGGGGAATCCACGGGGGAAACCCTGAGAAGCACCCTCACCTGAGAGAACCACACAATGCAGAACAACACTCAAAAGTTAGAGGAAAAAGGGAAAAGCGGGAGAGGGAAGGAGAGGGAGCAGTTCGGGGACAGGGACTCAAAGTGCAGCCCGGGGCTGGCAAAAACAAAGGTGGATTGGGGGATTATGGTCAAAGTGGAGCTAGATCCAGGGCAGGCTAGAAGCAGAGACCTAAGGAGAGTGAAAGCCTCACAAGACTGTGGACAATTTAACATCTGAACTCAAAGGGCGGCACGCTGTGCCCTAATCAGATCACAGAGCCTTAGGTGGAACAGGGACTGTGGAGCAGGGTGGCTGCACTTCCCAGGCAGGAGGGGAGAGAGCAGGGCACCAGCCCACAGCAGCTTGACACCCCAGATTTACAGAGGAGATACAGCTGAGCTCTTAGAGTTAACTGTGAGGGAGCTCCATTTGACGACAGGGCTCTTGGAGTGAGGGGACTGAGAGAACCAGCGGAGCCACCAGCCATAGCCTGGGAGGCTCTGTCACTAACTTCACTGAGGCTGCATTAGACGCGCTTAAAGTGAAAACAGCTTGACCCAATGGAGGTCTTAGGGACTAAGCTGAGCCTCCGGTCAAGCTGCCGCCACCTGCTGAGCTGCAGCCCAAGCCAACCCTGCCGCACCACTGATCGGGCCGCAGCTGCGCCCCTGCCCGGGCAGCCTACCGGGCCTCTGCCAAGCCCCCACCCTTACCACCACAGTGCCGTGGCGTGGCTCACAGAGGCGATTAAAGCAAAAGCAGCCGATCAGAGCGAAGAAAGACCCGAGCTGCTGTGTCCCCCGCCCACACTGAACCACCAGCACCCCTGCTGACAGAGGAATCTGCTATTGTGTCTCAGGCCCGCCCTAGCTCCTACTCACATGCCCACACCCCTCGCCCACATCTTCACTACCCTGCCTTCTAACAGCTAAGACAGCAACCTGAAGAGCCACCCCAGGACACAGAAACTGACTGCTTCCTCCAACCCTCTCCCAAAAACTCCTCCTCCCACAACTGAGCACATAAGAAAAAAATAAAGAGAAGTCCATCAGATAGGTAAACCCACAGAGGGAAAACATACTCATGACTAAAGCAAAAAAAAAACAAAACCAAACAAAAAACAAAAAAACACATCAAATACAATGCACACCTCAGAATCCAAAGCCCCTCCAGAAGATCAGGGACATTCTTTAGAAAAGGAGCTTGCACACTTGGAATCAAATCTAAGTGAAACAGAATTCAAGGCTGTAATGCTCAAGACACTCAGAGAGCTCACTCACTGCTGGCAAAGTACCCAGACACAGTTAAATGACCTCAACAAGATATTTTCTGAGCAAAATGAGTACTTTACCAATAAAATTGAGAAGTTAGAGCAGAACCAAAAGGAACTCATCGAAATGAAAGGCATCATGGGAGAGCTGAGAAAAGAACTAACCAGCATAGGAAACAGGGCTGACCAGCTAGAGGAAAGAATTAGTGAGATCGAAGATAGAAACATAAAAATTTCACAGAGGGAAGAAGAAAGGGAAATGAGAATGAGGAGAAACAAAAGAGCCCTACAAGAACTCTCTGACTCCATCAGAAAGAACAATATTAGAATAATAGGAGTACCAGAAGGAAGCGAGATGAAATCTTCTCAGAGTCTACTAAAACAAATAGTGGATGAGAATTTTCCTAACCTATGGAAAGATCTAGAACCCCAAATTCAAGAGGAAAACATGAGCCCTAGCTACCTAGACCCTAGCAGATCTTTTCCAAGGCACATTGTTCTGAAGATGACAAAAACCAAAGACAAAGAAAGAATCCTCAAGGCTGCCAGGGAAAAACAAAATATAACTTTCAAAGGAAAACCTATCAGGCTGTCACCAAACTTCTCAGCAGAAACTCTGCAAGCCAGGAGAGAGTAGAGCCCAATCTTCAAAATATTAAAAGAGAAATTTTCAGCCAAGAATTAACTATCCAGCAAAATTAACCTTTAGCTATAAAGGAGGAATTAAGACCTTTTTAGATATACAGAAGCTGAGGGAATTCTCCTGCTCAAAACCAGCACTCCAAGAAATATTGAAGGAGGCTATTTGGCCTGAATCAAGAAATCAAAATAAATGGAGAAAAATTGGGACAACAAAAGAATAAAAAAGGAAAGAAGAAATAGATACAGGATATCCTCATATATCATTCATCGCCCTGAATGTAAATTCACTGAACTCACCAATAAAGAGGCACAGGATAATGCATAGATGATATGATATGGACTTGTACATCGGGAAACTATCTAATTATTACCAATCAATGTCACCCCATTAAATTTAACAATAAAAAAAAAGAGGCACAGGGTAGCAGACTAAATTAAAAAACAAAATCCAACCATATGCTGCCTACAAGGGACACCCCTCAGCCACAGAGACAAATATAGACTCAGGGTAAAAGGTTGAAAAACAATACTCCAGGCAAATGGCAGTCAGAGCAAAGCTGGAGTGGCCATACTGATTTCTGATGAAACAGACATCAGGATAAAAAAACTAATAAGACATAAAGAAGGACATTTCATATTGATAAAAGGGACAATACACCAACAAAAATCACACTCATCAATATATATACCCCCAATCAGGGAGCAACAAAATTTATAAAGCAACTACTAACAGATCAAATAGGAGAATTTGACAAAAATACAATTATAGTAGGGGATCTAAACACCCCCCTGACAACATTGGACACATCATCCAAGCAGAAAATAAATAAGGAAATTGCAGCTTTAAATGATACATTATAGGAAATGGACATAAATGACATTTACAGGCCATTCCATCCTGCAACACAGGGCTATACATTTTACTCTAGTGCACATGGAACATTTTCAAGAAAAGACCATATCCTGGAGCTTAAATCCAACCTCACCAAATTTAAGAGCATTCAAATTATACCAAGTGTATTCTCAGACCACAAAGCATTGAAACTAGAGATCAATCGCAAAAGATCAAGTGCAGAGAGATCCACATATATGTGGAGATTGAACAACATGCTATTAAAAAGTGACTGGATCAGTGAGGAAATAAAACAAGAGGTTAAAAACATTGTAGAAACAAATGACAATGAAAACACGGCGTACCAAAATTTCTGGGACACAGCAAATGCAGTAATAAGAGGGAAATTTATATCATTACAGGCCTATTTCAAGAAACAAAAAAAACTATAAGAAAACACCTCACATCTAATTTTATAGTACTAGAAAAAGAAAAACAGAGGTACCCCAAAGCTAGGAGAAAAAAAGAATTAATAAAAATTAAAGCGGAACTTAATGAAATTCAGAATAGAAAAACAATAGATAAAATTAATGCCACAAAGAGCTGGTTCTTTGAAAAAAATTAATAAAATTGGAAAGCCACTGGCTAGGCTCACCAAAGGGCAAAGAGAAAAATCTCATATTTCCAGAATATGGAACAATAGGGGAGAGATCACAACTGATACCACAGAAACACAAACAATCATAAGAGATTATAATGAATGACTCTATGCCAACAAATGTGACTATCTAGAGGAAATGGACAAATTTTTAGAAACATAGTTTACCTAAACTGTACCAAGAAGATTTGGATAACCTAAACAGACCAATCAACAGTACAGAACTTAAGACTACTATCCAAAACCTGCCCAAAGGCAAAAGGCCTGAACCAGATGGTTTTATCAATGAGTTCTACCAGTCATTTAAAGAAGAACTAATGTCCATCCTCCTCAAACTACTCCAGAAAATTCAAGAGGAGGCAATACTACCCAACTCATTCTATGAAGCCAATATCTCCCTAATACCAAAACCTGGCAAAGACAATACCAAAAAGGATAACTATAGGCCAATCTCACTAATGAACACTGATGCAAAAATCTTAAATAAAATTTTAGCTAACAGAATACAACAATGCATTAAAAAGATTATTCACCATGATCAAGTGGTATTCATCCCAGGGGCACTAGGATGGTTCAACATATGCAAATCAATGTAATCCAGCACATAAACCAAACAAAGGATAAAATCCACATGATTATCTCAATTGATGCAGAAAAAGCACTTGACAAGATATAACACACATTTATGATAAAAACACTGAATAAAATGGGAATTGAAGGAATGTACCTCAACATAATAAAAGCCATTTATGACAAACCCACAGCACATATTATACTGAATGAGAAAAAGCTGAAGCCTATTTTCCTAAAATCAGGAACAAGACAGGAATGCCCCATGTCACCACTGCTGTTCAACACAGTTCTGGAAGTTCTAGCTAGAGCAATCAGACAAGAGAAAAGAATAAATGGTATTATAATTGGGAGAGAAGAAGTTAAACTGTCAATCTTTGCAGATGACATGATCCTTTATATAGAAAACTCTAAAGACTTTATCAGAAATCTGTTACAAATAATAGATAAATACAGTAAAGTCGCAGGCTACAAAATCAATGTCCCAAAATCAACTGCATTTTTATATACCAACAATGAAACTTCAGAAATAGAGATTAGAAGATCCATTCCTTTTGCCATTGCAAACAAAAACTGAAATACCTAGGAATAAATCTAACAAAGAACATGAAGGACTTATACACTGAAAAATATAAGATACTGTTAAAAGAAATTAAAGAGGACACAAAGAAATGGAAAGACATTCCATGTTCATGAATTGGAAGAATCAACATAGTGAAAATGGCCATACTGCCCAAAGCAATATACAGATTCAATGCCATCCCCATCAAAATCCCACAGTCATTCTTTCAAGAAATAGATTTAAAACAAACAAACAAACAATCATCAAATTTGTATGGAACCACAAAAGACCACGAATTGCAAAATCTATCCTAAGAAAAAAGGATAAAGCTGGGGCCATCTCACTGCCTGACTTTTATCTGTACTACAAAGCCTCAGTAATCAAAACAGCTTGGTACTGGCAGAAAAACAGATGCATGGACCAATGAAACAGAACTAAAACCCCAGAAATAAACCCACAAGTATATGGACAGATTATTTTTGATAAAGGAGCAAAAAATATACAATGGGGAAAAGACAGCCTTTTCAGTAAATGGTGCTGTGAAAGTTGGAAAACCACATGCAAAACCACATGCAAAAGGCTGAATGTGAACTGCGATCTCTCACCATATACTAAAATTAACTCAAAATGGATTAAAGACCTCCAAATAGGAAAAGAAACAATAAATTGCATAGAAGAAAACATTGGCACTAAACTTATAGACCTGGGGTTCAGGGAGGACTTTATGAATCTGACCTCAATGGCAAGGGAAGTAAAAGCACAAATAAACAAATGGGACCTTATTAAGCTAAAAAGCTTCTGCACTACAAAGGAAACCATCAACAAAGCAAACAGGCAACCAACGAACTGAGAAAAAATATTTGCAAACAATGCCTCTGATAAGGGACTAATACAAAAAATATACAAAGAACTTGTACAACTCAACAATAAAAAAATTAGCAATCCAATTAAAAATGGGCAGATGACCTTAACAGACACTTCTCTCAGGAAGACATACATATGGCCAACAGATATATGAAAAAATGCTCCACTTCACTAGCAATCAGGGAGATGCAAATAAAAACCACGAGATACCATCTTACACCTGTTAGAATGGCTATAATCAACAAGACAAGGGATAACAAGTGCTGAAGAGGCTGTGGAGAAAAAGGAACCCTCATACACTGCTGGTGAGAATGTAAACTGGTACAACCAGTTTGAAAGGCTGTATGGAGATTCCTCAAAAAATTAGAAATGCAATTACCATATGATCCAGCCATCCCTCTACTGGGCATCTACCCCAAAACCCTGAAAACTTTAGTCTACAAAGATGTCTGTAACTGCATGTTCATCGCAGCACTGTTTACAGTGGCCAGAACATTGAAACAACCAAAATGCCCTTCGATAGATGACTGGA
>PVKE010027705.1:0-21396 GCA_004027555.1 Craseonycteris thonglongyai | reverse complement strand
ACACACACACACACACACACACACACACGATCCCCACCCCTGAGATGAGACCCGTTCCCCTCCCCAGCCCCCTTGCTACTGCGCGAGGAGTCTGGCTGGGCTCTGGGAACGCGGGTCTGGTGCTCGCTCCGCCGCCGCCACCGATTCTCCCCTGGGGAGAGCGGCTTGTGGTCCCTTTTAATCCGCGGATCCCATCGCCCACATCAAACAGCCAGCCATCGGTTGCGTTACGTTAGAGGATTCCGTGACGAACGGCGCCCGCAGGTGGGCGGCAGGAGCCGAGCTCACCAGGCCTGACCCCAGCCAGGCCAGGCGCGGGCGGCAGGGCCAGCCCGGCCGGACTCGCCTTCGGCTCCGCACCCGTCCCGGCGCTCGCGCGGGGGCCCGATCTGCGGCGTCGCAGTCCCTTGTCCTTGCATTCCCGCGCTGCAGGCCCCGTAGCCGTTTCTGGCGGGTGGGGGTCAGGGAGACCCGTTTTAAATGGGGACTAAACGCTCGGCTCGCAGGATCCTCCGCTCCAGGGCGGCGCGGCGGGACGGAGGCCAGCGGGCAGGGCAGCTCCGGAGCAGGCCCCGCGTGAAGTTCTCCCCGTCCCGCCCTGGCTGCCCGGACTCCAGGCCTACAGAGGCTGTGCGAGCCGAGGTTGCGTCCCGGCCTGTCCGCCTTGCCAACCCCGAGTTCAAAAGAAACGAGAACCATTCCGTTACTTGCCTGGTGGGGCAGGAGTTGGCAGGGAGTCTCGCTTCCGGTGCCGTGGACTCCCGGTCCAAGGTCCGAGAGAGGCTGGGCCCCCAGACGCGGTGTCCAGCTGCCCTTCCGTTGCTGGACGCGCGCTCTCGCCGCCTCTGGTCTCGGCCCGTCTCTCTCCGTGCTCTCCTTCCTTCTCCCTGTCTCCCTCTCTGTCTGCTTCCCCTGCCCTCGACTGCCTGCCGCTGTACTGCATGGGGTGTAAGATTTAGAATGTATGTGTAGGGAGCTTGTTCTCGTTCTCTCTTTTTTCTTTTCGTCGTGTTCGTGTCACCTTTTACCTGACCAGGAGGCGTGGGGGCGTTTATTTGGGGAGGGGTACGAGGACAGGAGCCCCTGCTGGCCCCCGCAGCCTCTCCGTCAGCGGCGTACAATGGGCCGTCGCTGGCCTGTCTCTCCGTTCTGCGAGCTGGAGGAGCGGTGGGGCCGACACGGAGCAGCCTTTACTCTGCTCTTTAAAGCCGGCGCTCCTCCCGAAGCGGTCGCCAACTCCGCCTTGTCAGGCTGGAGAGACCGGGAAGCGCAGACCTCACCCCAAACACGCAGCGCGTCCCCAACCCCTCCTGGGTGAATTTAAAGTGAGGACGAGTATGAAAACGAAAAAAACCCTGTCTGTCTGTCAATACAGTGTGCCCACTGACTCCCACCTTTACCTGAGGGCGTGTTGAGGCTCGGGATGCTGGAGCTGAGACAAACTTTTACGCTCTCCCGAGTAGAGGAGCGGGCGGGAGAACACGGCTCCCACCCCCGGCGGCGACCGCGGCGGCAGCGGCAGCCACGGCCGCCGCGGCTTTGTCACTCGCTCCGCGCCCGCCTGAGCCTGCCTAGGGGAGCGATCTCAAAACGAGGGGGGTGCGAGTGTGCGATTGGAGAATATGTAACTAATAGAAGTATCATTTCCCCCCAGTACGATCTTTCAAGGAAAAAAAAAACCCATTGAAAGAATTTTCAAAGTGCTGTCTTCATTTGGAGAAAAGGCACAGGCTGCCTGCAGAGAGGGGAGGGACCCGGTTGTGCGCCTCCCGGGAGCGACTCCCGTCCGCTAGGTGGCAGCCGGAGCCAGCGATTCCTGCAGGCCCCGAGGCCGGCCCCGCTCCTCCCGCCCGCCGTCCTCCCGCGACCAATCATTTGCGAGAATCTCTCTCTCTCTCTCTCTCTCTCTCTCTCTCTCTCTCTCTCTCTCTCTCTCTCTCTCTCTCTCTCGTCCTCTCTGTCTCCCTCCCTCCCCTCTCCTCTCTCTCTCCTCTCTCCCCTCTTCTCTTCTCTCTCCCTCCCTCCTTCCCTCCTTTCCTTCCTCTCTCTTCCTCACGCCCTCCGGTCTCTCCCTTCACCCTTTCTCCTACCTCTCCCTATCTCCCATCTACTTCCCTTCCTGTTCACTCGCCCTTTTCCTCTTTCCCTGGGACTCTGACTTGACTAAACTAACTTCCCCTCACCCCAACCATATGAGGACTAACTACTGTTTTCTAAATAATTATTAAAGTGTTGTTTGGAGTTTGCACGGCTTGGAAATTTGCACGGAGGAAAGAAAGGAGGAAAAAAATCAGATTGATTGGAAAGTTTATTTTTAAAATCATCTCTGGGATGAATAGGAACCCTTGAATTCGGATTGATTTCGTGGCAATAGCTGCAAATTCCAGGACTGTTTGATCGTAACTCAACCTTTCAAACCAAGATATACTTAGGACCAAAAGATAGGGAGTCCCTACCTCGTTTCTTCAAAGGATATAAAATGAGCACAATTCACATTTGGTTTATACTTATATGTGAAAGAAGAGAACAATCCAAATCCAGTGTATTTCATGAATCATTAAAATGGTGAGAGTTAAATGCTCCTAACGTTTTCGCTGACACTCTCTCCACGCTCCTAAAACCTAATTTTAAAAACTTTTCAGGGGAAATCAAAATAATTTCCTTCTGGTTCTCTTTTTTGCATATTTCAAGGGGTTCTCCCCTCGCGATCCCTTCCCCCTCTGGTATTCGTGCGTGCGTGTGTGCATGCGTGCGTGTGTGTGTGTGTGTGTGTGTGTGTGCGTGCGACCATAGACGACCCATACTAATCAGGTCTCAGAGTAAATAGCAGCGCAGGGCGATCTCAATGTAAATCGCGCTTGTCAGAAGCGTAGCCCCCTCCCTCACTTTCTCTCCTCCCCAGCCATCCTCGTCAGTAAGTAGCTAAGAGGGAGGGGGGAGAAGAGAGAAAGAAAAAGAGGAGGGGGAGGGGCTCTCCAACCAATGGCGTGCGGGAGGCTTGGCTAACCTTAGCTTCCCATTTTCTCCCCCACCCCCCCCACCCCCATTCAGGGTTCTGACCAGTCAGTCGCCTTTGATTATCAGTTGCCAGCAGCCCTTCTCCTGGCTCCTTGACACGAGCTCCATATAAGGCAGCGATCTCCATAGAAACGTGTCAGTTTCAATAGTAGTGTCAAAGTTCACTATATACAGACATTCGCGCAGATCCCCCTTTCGGAAACACTGCTCTGCGAGTCCTCCCGTTTAAACGCATTCAATTTTGGGGTCTCTCTCTTCTCTCCTCTCTCTCTCTCTCTCTCCTCTCCTCCTCCTCCTTCCTCCTCCTCCTCCTCCTCCTCCTTCTCCTCCTTCTCCTCCTCCTCCTCCTCCTCCTTCTCCTCCTCCTCTGTCTCTCTCTTTCTCTCTCTCCCTCAATCTCTCAATCTCTCTTCTCTCCCTCGCTCTCTTCTCTCCCCTTTCTCTTTTCTTACATATTCTATTAGTTGTTTCCCCGTCTTCTTCTTCTCTCTCTCCTTTTCTCCCTCATCCTTGTCTCTTTTACTCCATTCCTGCAGAAGAGAGAGGGCTAAACTTGAAAGAAAAGAAAAGAAAAAAAAAAAAAGGAGGAGGAGGTATCCCCTCTTCTTATCGTTATTTCATACATTTATGATTTTTGGGGGGAGGGAGGGTGTTGGTTCCCGGCTGAAGAGCACTTATTTAAAATACTAAAAAAAGAACATTTTTGGGCGATCTCCAGGGTTTTTTTAACTAGCTCTGTGTGTTATAGCAGAAGAAGCAGAAGAAGGAGCAAGAAAGAGGAAAAGAAGAGGATTATTTATTCGACCTACTTTGGATGTCTCTCTCGCTTTTCAAATTTTTTTTTTTTTCAATTCTTTTTCTTGATTTTTATTTTTTCTCTTTCGCCGTGAATTCATCGCCGGCGTGAATTACCTCGTATTCGTCTCCCCTTCCATCACCTCCCGGCAGAAGCAGGCAGCGAGAGCCCGGCGCCACCCGCACAACAAAAAGAGCAAAGTGTGTGATCCTCCTCGCCCGCCGCCGCCCGCTCTCCGGCGCTGCCTTCCTGAATGGCTGGCTGCGTCCGGCCCTGGACCTGGCCCCCCGACACCAGCGCTCCCTGATCGTTGCCGGCAGCCTCGCCCCGCGCCCCGCTCGGCTCACCGCGCTCTGCTCCAGCCCGAGCCCAGCCAGGGCTCTCCCGCCGGGACAGCGGCGGCGGCGCCAGCGGCCCTGCCTCGGGCTCGCACGCTCCGGCTGCGGCCCCGACTCCAGCTCGGACTCCGGCCAGGGTCCCGGCTCCTCCAGCGGCGCTCGCCGCTGCAGCTGAGGCAGCGGCTCCAGCGGCGCCTGCAGCCGCCGCCTCCTCCGCCGCCGCCGCTGCCGCCCTCGCCGGCTTCCTCTATGTCGGCGCAGCCCGCGCTCCGAGCGTAGCCCGAGCGGCCGGCGGGCGGGCGGGCGCCCGGCGCGGGTGAGAGAGTGTGTGCGCGAGTGTGTGTGTGTGCGCGGGGGTGCGGGCGAGGCGGAGGGCGAGTGTGTGCGCGCGCCGTGGCCCATGCCCGCCGCCCCCGGCGCTGCGCCCCGCGCCGCTCCCGGCTGCCGCCTGTGCCATTTCTGATTTTGCAACTTGGAGAAGAAGAAAAGAGCGAAAGAAGGGAGCTCGCTCTCTGGGGGGGGTGGGGAGGGGGGGAAAGAGAGCGTGGCCCCCCCAGGATCGGAGCGCGGGGGGGAGCGGGTGAGGGGAGCAGGGGTGTTGGGGGGGGGAGTCTGAGAGCCTGGGGGGGCTGCAAAAAGAGAGAAAGAAAACAGCAGGAACCACAACAAAACGCCAGCAGGGCGGGCGGGCGCGCAGCAGCAGCGGGGCGGCCGAGGCAGTAGCGGCGGCGGCGGCGGCGGCGGCGGCGGCGGCGGCGGCGGCGGCGGAGGCAGCGGCCGGTGCCCGGCTCGGGCTCGGCTCCCGCGACCCCGGGGCGCCCGGCGGGCCCCCCCGCCCCGCCCCTCCCCCCTTCCCCTTCCCCGTCCCCTCCCAGCGCGCCCGCGCGCCCCGCGGCCCTCGGCGAGCAGCTCGGCTCCCCCCCAGCGCTCCCCGGGCCCAAAGATATGGCAATGGTAGTTAGCAGCTGGCGAGATCCGCAGGACGACGTGGCCGGGGGCAACCCCGGCGGCCCCAACCCCGCAGCGCAGGCGGCCCGCGGCGGCGGCGGCGGCGCCGGCGAGCAGCAGCAGCAGCAGGCGGGCTCAGGCGCGCCGCACACGCCGCAGACCCCGGGCCAGCCCGGAGCGCCCGCCACCCCCGGCACGGCAGGGGACAAGGGCCAGGGCCCGCCTGGCTCGGGCCAGAGCCAGCAGCACATCGAGTGCGTGGTGTGCGGGGACAAGTCGAGCGGCAAGCACTACGGCCAATTCACCTGCGAGGGCTGCAAAAGTTTCTTCAAGAGGAGCGTCCGCAGGAACTTAACTTACACATGCCGTGCCAACAGGAACTGTCCCATCGACCAGCACCACCGCAACCAGTGCCAATACTGCCGCCTCAAGAAGTGCCTCAAAGTGGGCATGAGGCGGGAAGGTGAATATTTCTTCTCTGCTTCTCTCCCTGAGCTTCTCCCGCCTCCCCGGCCCTCCTTCTCTCTCACGGGGGGTAGCTGCTGTATGGGGCTGGGGCTCCTGCAGTCCCGGCCCGGCCCAGCTTCCCCCGTTCCCACTGCCTTCCTCCCCCCCCCCCCCCCCCCCTCCCCTGCTCGCTGCCGCTGCCTCCCCCTCCCGGCCTGCGCTCCTCTCCCCGGCTCCTCCACCCCGCCCGCTGCCTGCTCAGGGTTGCCTCCCTGGGATCGTGAGCCGTGGCTTAAAAATCCCCTTCCTTCCTCTGTCTTGGATATACGTGCTCGATGTGTGTCTCTTCCCTGCGTATGCGTGAGGATGCTTGGGCTGTACTGGCATGAACTTGGGGAGGGGTGCTTACTTCCCCCCCCTGCCCCCCCATCCCAGAAAACTCTGTGTCTGTGTTTCTGCATTCCACTTTCCCTTCCACCTCTTCGTTCCCTTTATCTAAAACGAGGGAGGGCTGGGGACTGAAGGAGCCTGAACCGTAGAGTCATTGCTTCATCATCCTTTTGGAAGCTCAGCTTGGGAAAAGAGGAGTGGGATTTATTGCACTTGTAGGTCTAATGAGGGGGGGAAGGGGCTTTCTGGCCTGTTCACTGGTTCCCTCTCCTCTTCATAGAGCTAGGGCCGCCTCCTCCAAAGCTGTGGCCTTGTTTTCACCCCTCTACTTTGAAAGGAAAGTTTGTGACTGAACCGTGCTTTCATAGTTGTGTCATTTTTTAAAAAGCATGATACTTGTTTTATTTCTTCATCAAACTCCACCCTCTGCTTAAATACTGCATACAAATTACAATTTACAACGGCATTTACCGATCCTTCTGATTTGGCTATAATGCATAGACTTGCAGCTGGCATGATCTTCCACATCATTTAATCCCTGTGTTGTATGGGTTTGGTTTCTTTTAACACAACTTTTGATGTATTTAGATATGCTTCATGTTCATGTGGCAAGAGATGCAGCACTTTTCTTATAAATATATTTAGCCGTTTACAGTTAAAGTTTATCTCCTGACAGTCATTAAAGATGTCTTATAGTCAAATTAGCGAACCAGTCAATTTTGCAGAATGTAGATTGCTCCTTCTTGTAATTGACTTTAAAATTATATTTTATATGCCACAAGGAAAGAAATTGAATTCCTTCAGATCTCAAAGAGCAGGCAAATATGACGACTTCATTTCTAGCTCCAGGGAGATTTTGTAGGCATCAGGAATAAAAACACAACTTTGAATTGTGCTCTCATTTAATTGAAAAATAACTGCCAAGTTCAAAACTATAATTAGAAAAAAAGTATTCCAGCCGTTATGTTTCAAGCGTCTAAATTGCATTGGGTCTTGAATTAAAATGAGAATCAAAGCAAACTTAAGAAAATAGTGCATAACCTGAAATCAGACAGCTACGTGTACAACATGGACATATCTATATTAATTTGTTGGGGGGAGAGTTCAGTAGCCCTAACTTTTCCTAAAGTTGTCTTTGTTTACATGGCAATTTAAAATGCTGGCACTGTTGAAGTAAAACATACACATAAAAAAAAAAAAACTTTGGTCAGCTTTAAGAACTCAAAGCATGCTTACGTTTTGCATTTAGATGGTTAATGATTCCAGTGTTTTTGCAGTTGCAAGCTCGTGCATTCACTGGGCAAAAGCTGGCTGCAGGTTGCAGTTGCACCGCGTAGGACAGACATTAATTATATCTCCCACTTTTTTCAATAATGTTTGGCTACTGTAAGTTCAACTTTTTCTTGAATTTTTTCAATTTTCTGTTGCTTTTAACAGTGAGAACTTTGTGGGGGTGATGGGGAGGAGGGGACAGGGGAAGGGTGCAGGATACTTATTTTCTCTTGAAAAGTTGTAAGTGGTGAGTAGGGTGTGTAACTTGTATCTGTTTTAAGGCTAATTTTATAGCATTTTTAGAGAATATGGAAACATTTTGAGCAAAACGTTGCTTGCTCGCTTGCCTGCTTGCTTGCTTGCCTGCAGATGAAGAGACAGCTAGGCATTTGCCTAGATAGAACCACAACCTTTCTCTGGTTTCTCCTGTGTATTTTTTTTTTTAACCCTAATTTGTTTCATTCTGGAGGGGTGAGTGAGATTTCTTTTCAATTCTGTGTGTTACTCCTTGGTGGAGGAGGGGTTGGGTGGTGCTTTCTTGGTCACAACGGGCTGGGGGCCCTGAAGTCAGGCCTAGTTCTGGCAGGGCTGAGGTGGCCAGGTGCGCAGGCGATGGCTGGGCATTTCGACCCGAGGAGCTGGAGGGCTTCACCCCAGATTTCCTCCCGGTGCAGGCTGTGAGAGCTAGAGCGAGAGATGAGCCGGGCGCGTGTGTCTGGGGGATGAGCCTCCGCATTGTGTCGGGTGCTCGGCAGCGCGGCGATGTTCGCAAGCCCCCTGGATGCACATTGCCTCTTTTCTCTCTTTCTTTTTGTCAGCGGTTCAGCGAGGAAGAATGCCTCCAACCCAACCCAATCCAGGCCAGTACGCACTCACCAACGGGGACCCCCTGAACGGCCACTGTTACCTGTCCGGCTACATCTCGCTGCTGCTGCGCGCGGAGCCCTACCCCACGTCGCGCTACGGCAGCCAATGCATGCAGCCCAACAACATCATGGGCATCGAGAACATCTGCGAGCTGGCCGCGCGCCTGCTCTTCAGCGCCGTCGAGTGGGCCCGCAATATCCCCTTCTTCCCGGATCTGCAGATCACCGACCAAGTGTCCCTGCTACGCCTCACCTGGAGCGAGCTGTTCGTGCTCAACGCGGCCCAATGCTCCATGCCGCTGCACGTGGCGCCGCTGCTGGCCGCCGCCGGCCTGCACGCCTCACCCATGTCCGCCGACCGCGTCGTGGCCTTCATGGACCACATCCGCATCTTCCAGGAGCAGGTGGAGAAGCTCAAGGCGCTGCACGTCGATTCGGCCGAGTACAGCTGCCTCAAAGCCATCGTGCTGTTCACATCAGGTGAGGCTGCGGTCGCTGGGAGGACGGGCCGCGCCGAAAGCCACCTCCGGCTCCTTTGCGCCTGGGCCCGGCCTCTTGCGCCGCCACCGTGCCCGGTGCGGCCCTCGGGCCTGGCTGGGACTGCGGCCCCCCGCGCCGGGACGCTGCCGGCGGCGCCGTTGCCATCTTGGGATCGCAGCGGTTCGGGAACCGAGGCGGCGCAGATGCAGGCGGCCGTCGGCCTGGGCTGGCGGCCTGGGCTCCCGCGCGGGGCTGCGGCGGCAGCGGGCGTGTGTTGGGTGGGGGAGGCGGTGCTGCGGCTCCGCTGGCTGCGCGTGTGTGTGCGGTGTGCATGTGCATGTGTATGTGTATGCCAGAGCTCCGTGTTTCTGGGGGAGGAGAGGGATGGAGGAGAACGTGGGAGTGTGGCTTTCCCCTGTGTGTGGCACGTTCCCTGGGTGAGTTTCCAGACACAGACACACACACACAGACACACACACACACACAGAGGTGGAAAGACAAGAATATGCGCAAATAAATCGTAAATAATCCTGTTTTACTGCTGCCTGATTTCCCCTTATCGGAAACCATTCATGTTTGCAGTTGCTGAGGTTATTGAAGGTCGTAAAAACGGATTCGATCTAAACAAGAAAGATAAAAAAGAAAAAAGAAAAAAAAAAGCAATACTATAGAACCCGAAAGTATGGGAGGATTCCCGATCCAGCGATAAATCTGAAAGCCATGCAAAACACGTGAATATTGGAAATTTAACAGAGGGCCTTAAAAATATCAAATTAAATGTAGGCGGTAGTAACATGCATGTTAACAATTTCTCTTGTGATAGATGGTTCAAATTAACTTCCAGGAAAGTGTATTAACGTTGCCTTTGAAGGCTCTGGTCTGAGCCTCTGAGAACACTGCCCGCCTTTTTTATTATTGTAACCTGCAAGAGGGAAACATATAAACACCCGGGACAGAAGGTAATGGGGGGAAATATAAACAAAGCCAGAAGGGTCGCTGGTGGGGAACAGAGATGCTCAGACTGGGTCTAGGGCCTTGCCTACTGTGAGTGGGGTTAGCTGCAGTTTTACCTCCATTATTGGCACTATTGTTTTTAATTCCTCCATTCAGAGAATAAATGAACTATTCTAATAAATCTATCGTAGAGCCAGAGTATCCAAAGGCCAAAATAAAACCATTCTTGAGCAGAGATGGCAAAACCCTTTTCCCAAGGCCTTGTTGAACAGTAAGCAGTGGTATAATCTATCAATATTTCTTGGCTTTCATGCGTGAAGAATCGTATTTACATTGTATTAAAACGACTCTTAAATTTGCACAATATTGTAATGTAGCAAATGTGGTATTAATATCGATCTGAACAGCAGATAATTTATTTAGACAACGGCATCTCATTTGTATGCAGGGTGGCCAGAGCCGTGGACTTGGACTGCCCCCCTTTTACTTTCAGTGCAAATGCAGGTCTGCTAGGGGGAGAGGGAGTTATTCTTTGAAGGAGGATGAAGTAAGAACCTTAAAACAAATGGAAGATTTATTGAATAGCCTCCTCGGTGTTTGAATGCATTTTATCTTAATAAGTCTTTTTGATGGAAACGTGTTTTTCAAAAGTGACAAAGAGCCTGGGAAGCAGTGACCAGGCTGCTTCAGCCTTGGCAGGCCTGGGGCCTGGCTGGCTCTGCACTCCCCGGCTCTTTCGCCAAATTAATCAGGAAGCAAGCCAGTGTCAGGGAAGCTGGGGGTTTAAAATCTCATCCAGTGAGGTGTTTTAAAGCAGAAATGTGACTTAGAGTTGGACAGGGGTCTTCTCAAGAAAGGTCCCTCCTCCCTTTTCCTTGTTCTCCCTAAGGTTCTTTGAACCCCCTTGACTTTTCTGATCTCATGCCCTTTCCCAGAGAGGCAAGGACTGTGCAGGCTGCAGGGAAAACTGCGAAATTATTTAGTGTTTCTCTCAACTTTTTATCCTGAAACATCTCTGTGAAAATTGTTACTTAAATAAATAAATAAGTTTCCCTCAAGAAGTTTCTTAAACCAAGTCTTCAAGGTCCAAGGGGGGCAGAGAAGTGAACAATAACATTATTTTGTTGGAAAATTGCAAGCAGAATATCTGAGAATGGAAATAGAGCTGTCAGTAGTAATTCACCCCCCTCTTGCATACAACATATTTCCACTTTTGACTAAACTTGTTTTGATTGCTAGCCAGAAGGGAATTCATGGGAAGCCTTCTCAAAGTCATCCAACTTTTAAGCAAACTTTGAATGATGGAAAAGACAGTTTTAGACATATTGTCCAATGAGGTTTACTCCAGCTAAGTATTTGAAGCTGGCACAGGGGTTCCCTGTGGTGGTTTTCACATTTGGCCTCCGGATGGTATGTTTAATCCTTAATATTTTGGACAGCCTCCAAGGACGAGGTCATGACCTGACTTACTTAAAAAAAAAATTTTCATTAATTCATACACCTAAATATTCCCTCAAATAAATGAGACCTTCCCTGAAAGGAGCCATCTAGTTAACATAAATACAATAAATCTATTTTCAGTACAATAATAACTTTGATTTCTAGTTATGGCAGCTGATTACATCTATATTTCCTGAACACTAAACTCTTCTGAATGCACAACATGAAATACATTCTCTGCACTACAAAGGCTAAGCCGAGAGGGCCTGAACAGTAATGGTTATTTATTTACATAATTTCTTTTTTATATACTGTAGAAGAAATATTGAGGGTTCCCACATTGACACTACCATATAAAAAGCGAGACATGGATTTTGCACATTCTGCCTCCTTTCCTTATCTAGGGTATATATAACTCATGGAGTATAAATATGGACTGCATTATACCCCTTGCTCACCTAGCTTTGCTACTACAGCCACCCAATCGATCTAAGAGCTCATAGTGTCTGTCCACAGTTGGGAGACTCCTGTTGCCGGAACATCCAGAGTGGGAATAACTATTTAGACTAGAAAGCCAGGACCAAACGAGGGCTTCTGCTGGAGGGAGGCCATAGGCTGGCACCTGACAGCCAACCCCAGCTAAAGGCATTCTGCCTTCAGAGGAGGGAAGAAATTGTAGCAGCTAGAACAGAACCCAAGCATGCTTTCTCTAGGCGTCTTTCCCTTGGAGTGGTCTAGCTAGTGACCTTGTACTTTGAGGGCACTATTCGTAAATATCCGATAAATATTTTGCAGACCTGAGGTGATGCCAGATGGGTCTTTATGTCTGAGGCCAAAAGGGATCCTGTGGCATAATGGGCAGATAATACATGTAAAGCAAGATATATGTAAATATGAGTCTGCATGGTGACCATTCAGCAGATCCAGGTTAGCAAGCAGGGCCAAGGCCAGACCTCAGGGTCCCCTCTCTAAGCAGCAAAGCCCCAGAGTGCTCCTGCCCTCACCCTGCTAGCCATAAAACCTCACTGCTTCCCAAGTCAGACCAGTGCAAATGCACCGAAGGGGCTGGCTGGAGTAATTAGACATCTGACAGGAACCCAGTCTGTATCTGAGGTCAAAGGAGACTTGCCTCAGAAGTTCTTGAGTTATCACTAGGTTTATTTGTATTTTTGCTCAAGGCCATAGCCTTGTAGATGAAGGTGTTAGGATGCTTTGTAAATCCCAGTTCTTGAAGTATAAAGACATAAAGCTCAGAAACTCAGCCAACACAGATTTCGCTTTGAATCATTTGCTGTGTCTTCTTAGGGTCACACTTGCCCATTCACAATTATATAGTGTCCTTTTGGGGGCATTACCATGCATGAATTTCTTCCCAGATCTATATATTAGCAAACTCTGTCTTTGATCTCTAGTCAACCTCCTGACTAGCTAAGGGCCCCTCTGTGATCTTCCTGTTTTTTAAAAAATATTTATTATTAATATAAGAAACATCACAGATGTTTGAACTAGGAGAGGAGGACTTCGCTGCATTTTTCTGATTTCACTGTTTCCTCTATTTGCTTGCCTCTAGTTAGTTGACATAGTATAAACTGCTGTCTTGAAATATTTTAGGAAACCAAGAGAAGCCATGGTTGATGTGAGGTAAACATAGGTTTTGAGATGCTGTCATTGTGTATAGGTGCCTTTTCCCCCTTTGGTCCTGCCAAAGAAGGCCTATCTCCCCAAATCCCCTCTCAACGCCCCACCTCCCAGTTCTGAAGCAGCACCTGCAGCTGCCTCTAGCCCAGCTTTGTGTCTGGTTGCTGAAGATGTCTCCTTTTTGCAGCCTGAAGTAACAGCCATATTCCTCCTGATTATTACACAGCTTACAGAGATGTGACCAATTTTCAATTACTTGATCTAAGACACAGATAGAAGTGTACACCCTTACCAAGGATTTGCTGCAGAGTTCTTGCTTGCATAGATAGTGGATCTCAAATCCTATATTGCTAAAGCATGGACTTGATCAGATTCCAGGCACTGCCAGACCATGATTCCTTACCCGCTCCCAGGTGTTTTGTTCACTATACAATCGAGGTTCTCCTTGAGAGGTTTCTGGTTAGGGCCATTTAGGCTTTAGGGGAGACTCTAAGGAGCTTTTAAGAACTAGCTTCAGGATGCATATTTCTTCAGGGCTGCTAACACCCCAAAATCAGGGGGGGGGGAAGGGGCAAAAGTCCTCCCTTTAATGAGTACAGGGGAAGGATGCTCCCCTATGGCAGAGGACAGGTTGCTATACACAGCAAACATGGCTCCAGCATCGTACATTATTTAATCCAAAGGTGAAAAGAAAAACAAAGGGACTATAGAGGTTGCTGCCTCTGCACGTATGTGCTTCTCTCTCCATCCAGCTCCCCTAGGTTTGGTGGGGGTCTGATTTATTTTATTTGTATTGGGGGTTGGGGGAAGGGAATGGTGAAGAAGGAGTGGGGAGTCATGGAGGAGTGGATTTCTTCTATTTTTCCTTCTACTTTCCTCCCTTTCTTTAAAAAAAAAATTTAATGGCTTCAGGTTTGTGCTTTTGCTGTTTGCTGACCTAACCATGTGTCCCCTCCCCTTGTCTCCCCTTCCTGTGGCTGCTCTGGCAGATGCCTGTGGCCTGTCCGATGCCGCCCACATTGAAAGCCTGCAGGAGAAGTCACAGTGCGCGCTGGAGGAGTACGTAAGGAGCCAGTATCCTAACCAGCCCAGCCGCTTCGGCAAACTGCTATTGCGACTGCCCTCGCTGCGCACCGTGTCCTCTTCGGTCATCGAACAGCTATTCTTCGTCCGTTTGGTAGGTAAAACCCCCATCGAAACTCTCATCCGTGATATGTTACTGTCTGGAAGCAGCTTCAACTGGCCTTACATGTCCATCCAGTGCTCCTAGACCTTGAGCACGACCCACCTGCCCCTACCTCCCTAGAGACTCAGAGGACCAGCAGGGGCCAAGGACTCCAAAGCCTGAGGAACACCAGGCGGCTGATGCAGGGTGCAGTGGACAGGGCAGGCTGGGAAGGGGGGAGGGCCTGGTCGGCAGGAGCAGGCCACCCTGCAGAATGCAACCGGAGCTGCAAATCAGGCGAAAAAGAGACTCTTTTAGGATCAGATCTGTGAACACATTGGAAAGGAAAGAAAAAGGACCTTGTGTCTGGTGAGCAAAAGAAAATCTTTGGAAGAGAGGACCATGAGAATTTTAATAAAACAGAAGGAGACTAATGGACCTTCCAGGATTTATTGTGGACGGATGTGGATATATTCTGTACAGAAAACAACACACGTGGAAGTGGACTGAATCCTATGTAGAAACACACACGCGCGCGCGCACACACACACACACACACACACACACCCCAAACATTATTATTCATTTTGTAAGATACTAGTCTTTATTTTCATTTTTTGTAAAATTTAAACATCGTATGCACATAAAAAAGGAAACAAGAATTAGGGGAAAATAACATTTTCCAAATAATTATAAAAAATTGTCCTGTGTCTATGTATCTATATCTGTTTTGTATTTTTTTCTGGTTCCAAACCAGACTTCCTGTGATTCTATACTAATAATTTTTGATATAACCCTTTGCTTCTTATAATGAGTGCGATATATGTTGTTGAGGCTGTTCTTCAAGAATTAAAATTGAAGTGAAAATTTAAACAAAAATAAAAGAATTTAGCAAAACCCACGTGTCTGGTTGCTTGACAGATGTCATCAGTGCAAGAAAATCCTCCAATTAATTTCCATTCCAATTGTTATTAGAATGAGGGGATTAAGAGGGGAGACTTTTTAAGGTCTGTTACCAAGTTGGCTAGATTTATTACCTACAACCAAGCCACTGCCTTGGTTTTGTAAAGTTGGAGGACCAGGCTCTGCACAGGACACAGTGGTCAGGGAGGGCAGGAAACCTTGATTGCAAGCGGCGTACCATATGGCTTTTTCAGTGGTGGGTGACTGGCAGTAGCCTGGGGTAGGTCACTACATGCTCCAGTGACTGCAGGTGGGAACGTGCCTGGCTGTAGAGGCGTGGAACACTAGAAGAGGGGGTCAAGGGAGGAAGAGGGCCTCTCAGATACCTCTGCAGCTTCTGCCTATCTCTGGGGGGTCTGGCCTCCCCCCAGCTCTGGGAGACAACGTTGGGTCCTCAGCGCTGGGCACCCTGGGTTTGCACCCCCTATGGTCCACTGAGGTGGTGGCTATGGTTTGCCCTTCTCTCCATACTCTGGGACAAGTGTTCCCTGAAGGGTCCTCAAGGTCTGTTGGATGGATGAAAGGGTCCCCCTGTGATACTCAAGGCCCTGGACCTGGAACCAGGATTCCAGGAGCTAGGCTGGAGCAGGCTCTTTCCAGAAGTCATGTTTGGGCCCTAGAGGCCTGTTTGGTGCAGAAACCTCCCTCCAGGCTTCTCCTTGGGTGTGCTTGTGGGGGGCGGGTGTGCTGCTCTCTGTAACAGCTTTTTGAGCATGAATGTTTTATAGGATCACAGTCAGCACTGTGAGAACACATACTGCCAAGGGAGCTTTTTTCTTAATGTATTAATAAAGCCAGATCTTTTAAAATAACACCTCTCACCCCCCCACTCCCCCCACCCCCAGCCCCAAACAGGCCCAACTGAGGCAAGAGCTTCACTTTCAGAAGGCATTGGCAAAAGTTTTGCTTTCATTTGGCTGTCTAGAAGATTCCAGGTCCCCATACCACCATCCTACCCCTTTTAGAAATGCAGTAACAATCCCCTACTCCAACCAGCTTGAAGTTTTGATATGCTGGGTGCAGTACAGCCCAGGCAATACCGTGTTCTCTGTGGGGAAGACCCTGCTGGTCCACAATGTGTAGCAGGCCTGCCTGGAGACCAGCCTCAGCCTTAAAGGCTGGTTGGGGATGTGGGGTGTGGAGCCCATGAGTCGCCAGGGCCCTCCTGCCATTTGATGGGCCCCACTCTGCGTTTGGCCTCATCCTTTGCACTGCATCCAGGAGCAGATGTCTTTGGGTCTAGTCTGACTTCCCTGCAGGTTGGACACCTAAGGCAAGAGGGTTGTGGGCTGAGCTCTTATTTAACTACTGACAGCCTCCCAGGAAGTCTCAAGAAGCCCTCCCAGGCAGAGCATGGGGTTTGGGGTAGGGTGGCTATAGTGGGGCGTGGAAGGGGGAGGAGAGCCAAGCTGCCACCAAGCGCTCACCGATCTTTTCTATGTTTCTTGCAATGAGATGTAAATATATTCATTACAGTGTGATCCCTCTGATGAAAACAGATAAACATTTTCGTAGGTCGGAAACATATTTTTCAATTAATTTCAATATGGAGGCCCACACACAAAGTTCCCAGTGTGGGGACTGGCCTGGAAACCGAGGCCTGGGACATGCACAGCACTTAGCTCTAGTGACCAGAGGTGACCATGCTAACTCGGCACTTGTGGAATGGGGCCCCAAGCATTGTCCAATGCCTGGGGAATCCCGGGGACCTTCCTAAGCCTGGGCCCAAACCCGGGCAAACCGGGATAGGCAGAAGAGCAGGCCTTCCTAAGGCCTTGCTCCGAGCCTCCCTCACAGGCTTGGGCTGGGAACCAGGAGTCCCTGGGGCTAAATGGAAGGGAGGAGCAAAGGGTGCTCGGCTCCTGAGCTCTCCCCGGGCCAGTGAGGGCTGCCGGCACCCGATCTCTCTGCTGTCTCAGTACTCTCTGCCTGCATTACACACAGACAGTCATCCTCAGAGGTCTCTGTGCATCTCAACCAGAAAGACAAAGCCTCCCAGGGACTTAGGGGCCCGGTGGGCGCCCCTAGAGGGCAGGACTGGCTGCCCCAAGACCCGAGGCTTTCACATGGAGCCCACAGCAGTTGGGACTCACGAATCTGCCTGCGCTATGGAAAGGTTAGGAGCTGAGACTGCGGCATCTAAACCACGGGACAACCAGGAAGGGCCGCGGCTTGGGGACTCCTCACAGAGGGGCAGTCCCGGTAGTAGCCAGGCTGCCCCAACTCAGTGTTCTGTGCTCCTCGGACCGTGGGAACCGCTGGGCAGAAGGCAAGGTGGAGCAGGTGGGTGTCAGCCTGGGTGGCCGCCCGGAGGCCCCTGAGCAATGAGCCCGCCTTGGAGCCAAGCGCCAGGGGGAGCCGCGAACCCGGGTGTGAGCCCGCAGGCAGGTGGAGGCCAGCGGGGCGTCTTGGGGCGCGTACACTCGCCTTTGGCTGCCTGGCCGTCTCAGTCCTAAGCAGCCGGGAGAGGGGGGCTGGGCTGACGGGGCTGGGGAGAACCGACAGGCTCCCCAGGGCCGGAGGACATACATCAGAACAGCCGGAGAGCGGCCCACACAAGCGGACTCCCCTTTCGAAATTACCTGTGACATATGAAAGTCAAACGTCCCTTCTTCCAACCCGATCACTTGCTGGGCCGCTCGAACTTTAAGGGCTTTGAAGTCGGTTTAAACTATGTTAGTCACAAGCTTTGCTGAAGACATCAAAAAGGCTATCTCGGGAAGTGCTCTCCTCTGGGAATCTCTAGGGAGTAAGGCTGCGCCTGGTCCACCGCCGGGGACAAGGGACTCAAAATGTGACCTTTGCCCCCGCCCTCAACACCCCAGCTTGCGGGCCGAAGCCCCGGGTGTGGTGGGCGACCCTCCTGGCCCAGCGAACAATCTTACGGTTCCCGGACTCAGCACCTCGCGCGGATTCAGGCTCCCGTCTCTGGCGGCCGCCGAGGGTCTCGGTCAGTCGGCTCCCGGAGGCCCCACCGTCCAGCTACGCACTGAAGGGGCCCCGGGAATGCACCGGAGCTCGTCTGTATGGAGCGTGCAAAAAGTTTACTGAAAAAGATGCTTCCTTCTTCTCCCTCTCCGCTCATAGGCAGTCCTTGTATCTCCTGCAGTGGCAGAACCACCTGCTGTAAGTTCCTCGAGATGTCAGAACAAAGCACCTGAAAGTCTTTTCAAAGGGAAAACCATGCAGCAACCTGGGGAGGGTTTGCTGGGAGACACAAGTGGGAACTAATAAAACTCTTGTTAAGAGGGCCTGCTCAGGATCCGTGGCGTCCCTGGGACTTTTACTTGGAAAGCCAAAGAGTTGTATCCCTAAGTGAGTTAAAGACCCATTTACCTCTGTCGTGTTCTATTCATCAAGCCACAAGTTGAGAGTTCCTAACATGAAACTATTTGTTTGCTTATACAACCAGCTGGGCGCAATTTCACGTCTGAGATATCTATCTGAAAGCGCCTCTCATTTATTATCTCTCCTTGTCAGCGAATCCACTTTCCAGCTCCCCCTCCCGCCTTCGGAATTTGTTTGTTTATTCACTTATGCATGTATGTATGCATGCATGCATGTGTGTGTATGCATGTATGCATGGTGGGACTTCTTTGCCTGGGAGGACCTGTGTCTAGACTGCTCTCCAGGGAGAGGCCACTCCCTGCGAGGTGTCTGTAGTGCCCAGGGTGCATGGACCTGCCCTGGCAGCCACCGTTGATGCCCGTGCATCTGCTGGCAGGCCTGGGTGCGGGTCTGGCAGCGGTTGGCCTGGCGGGACACAGCGGAGCTGCCTTCCTCTGTGGACGTCCTCCCTGCCAGCTCTCCCAGAGTAAGCGGCAACCACCTGTGCGAGGAGGGGTTGGGGGGGGGGGCGGCCCGAGAGCAGAGCTCAGGAGCTTCTCTGTGAGATGGAGGCTGAAGATAAGGATTTGAGAGATACTTTCACAAAACCTCACCGCATCTCAAGGGGCCAATGTCTTCTCTGGGGCCCTGGGCGCCAGTGAGTAACCAAGATGTAAACAGTTGTGTGATGAATTGGGGGAGGGGGCAGCGCATTTATTATGTGGGAAGGGGAGACGGCGGCACGTGGTTTCAATTTCAGAGCACAAAGAAATAACATGCAATGCAGAAAAGAGGTTTATGAATGTAATTGAGAGGAAATAAAACAATTAACACGGTGCAAGGTTGCACGTTAGAGTCTCCACCCCGCTCCTTGTCTTTTACCCTAATTTTGAAAAAATCCGGATCATGTGAATAGAGTAAGTCTAGGTAGTTGGATCACACTGGCAAGGGAACCCCTGATGGAGATCACAGTGATGAGTGGATAATGGTGTCTATCCATCCCCTACTCAGCTAAGGCCTCCTCCAACTAAGCTGAAAGCAAGGGATCAAATCCCCAAGGCCAGCGTATAAAATATCCCCAGTTGCAAAAACGAAAAGGAAATGGGGTGTCTGTAAGGGAGGGGCGAGGGAGAAGAAGAAAGAGAGATAGCAAGGGATTTCTTTAAGGCAGACCAGGCTGGTCTCTGCAGGCTATCCTATTGTGTTGATTTACGAAGACATTTGCTGTATATAACGTTTAAGGCTGATAATATCATTGCTCAGCCAGATAAATAAAGCGTTGGCCCAACGGTGGGGTCAGCGATCGATCTCTGGGCTCAGAGGAAAAAGGAGAGAAACAGGGTCGTGCACGAGGCTCTGTCTGTGTGCTTGTCAGTCGGCATGCAGGAGCCGGAGTGTGTGTGAGCGTCAGGGTGTGCGAGAGAGACCAAATCTTCAGCTGGCCAAGAGGCTCATTAGCATTCCCAACCCATGGACCTACACTGACAACTAACAGAGATATCCCGCTCACCACCAGGCCTCTTCTCCTTTTGTCTTCAGATCTGGAGGAGAAAAAGATCTCTCAGTGGAAGCTGGAGCCCGAACTTCCATGTGGCTGTTGGAAATTCAGGCTATTAAAAAAAAAAAAAAAAGAGAGAGAGACGTTAAAAAAAAAAAGTCCCTGAATCTTGCCTGATCTTTCACTCTGCCTTTAAAACTTTCCTCCTAAAGCAGGAACTTTTTGCTTTTCTCTCTCAAAGTATAATATAGTTGTTGAAACTCCAAACTTCAACGAGAGAGAATCCTCTGACAATATTTTGCCATTTCTCCTTGTTGACACGCAGAGAGGTTGATGTTTATATGTTTGGCTCACATACACATGTAAAGCTGCTACTTGAAGTTAAAGACTTCTACAACATAGCAACCAGGGATTGTTTGAGGGTTTTGTTTCTTTTCTTTCTTTTGCTTGGTTTAGTTTTTGCTATAATAAAGATAATTTTATTCTCTTAAAAAATGTCTTATTACTTTATTACTCTCTCTTCTTTAAATAAAGTATATCATTCAAAATTAAATAAGATCTAATTTTGTATCAGCTATCAGAAAGAAGCCATTTTAGAGGCCTCCACTAATTTAAGAAACATTTGTTTTCTAATTATGCTTGTTCATGCAGTTTAATCACCTTACACCTATTTTGGGGAAAGTGTTTTTTAAGCATATCTCACAGGGATAGATATGCCCCCACTTTGCTGTCCTGGATCTTGTGCCTTGGGGAACTCCATCAAACGAGGGAGATAGTTTTACATTAGAGTGTACAAATTATCCCATGTTGACAGATGTTTGTCACTTAGTAACTTCTTTCCAAGTTTTTCCCCTCCCCTAAGCCTTCTTTCTAGCTTGCTTTGTTGTTTTAAAATATGCATGTCTCTCACTGGAATGCCAGTCACGAGTGCAAACTTTGTGTCCAACCTCCCACATGAAATGATCCTTTTAGAGGGAACTCGATATGTCTCAATCTGCACTTCACTCAAAGCCTCTGGGTACAGGCCACTCGCTCACTGGTCCTGGCTCCCAAATAACTCAGCAGGAACGAGTTTCCCACTAAAAATCCCCTCAAATGTCTCCCAGAGAAGAAATATAGCTCCTATAATTAAAGGAGGCAACGGCCAGAGGGGATCTGCAGCCGGCAGCCAAAAAAAAAAAAAAAAGTTTTATTTATTTGCTGATTGAACTTGGGTTGTTATAACCAGCTGGTTTAGCCACACTGGAAGTGCTGGAGGCTTGTACTGCGTGTGCACAAGAGGGAGAGGTGGGAGGCAAGGAAGGAAAGGAGAGATGACATGAAATCGGAAGAATGAAAGAGACAAGGACAATATTGGGAGAGAAAATGATTCCTGTGGGACAATGTAAGAAAATTTCCTAGCACTGAATTGGACTAAAAACTTGTAGCTGAGAAATACATGGGGGACTCAGAGGAGATGAGGGGGTAATTATAGTAAACTCTTAAACGTAGGGTATCGTCAGGAAAAGGAGGACTCAACTGTTTTGCCTAGAAAAGTAATGTGACAGCAGGAAAATTATTAGCTGTTCTGTGTGTGGCAGTTTTGGCATGTGGGAGGTGGAATTATAAGGAGACAGGAACCAGGGAGAAGGGAAGAACGTCCAGGACTCAAAGTACAAGTGTCATGGAGCTAGAAGCCCTCCACCCTCCTTGGCAAAATGTTGCCTAGTACGTATGGATGTGAAATCTTCTCTAGAAGATTTCAGGTTTGCATCTTATTTTATTAGCTTTCTCTATTTGAGCTGCTTCTGGCATTAAAAGGACCACTTATAGGGTGATTCCACTCCCAGAATGAAGAACACCTCCCAATCTCTTTC
>PVKE010027704.1:0-21420 GCA_004027555.1 Craseonycteris thonglongyai | reverse complement strand
GTGTCTGGGTACTTTGCCAGCATTGAGTGAGCTCTCTGAGTGTCTTGATTAATGCAGCCCTGAATTCTGTTTCACTTAGATTTGATTCCAAGTGTGCAAGGTCCTTTACTAAAGACTGCCCCTGATCTTCTGGAGGGGCTTTGGATTCTGAGGTGTGCATTGTGTTTGATGTGGTTCTTTTTGCTTTATGCATGAGTCTCTTTTCCCTCTGGGGGTTTGCCGATCAGATGGGCTTCTCTTTATTTTTTCTTTTGGACTCAGTTGTGTGAGAAGGAGATTTTGGGAGAGGGTTGGGGGAAGCAGACAGCTTCTGTGTCCTGGGGCACTTCAGTTTGCTGTCTTAGCTGTTAGATAGCAGGGTAGTAAAGGTGTGGTTAGGGGTGGGGCATGTGAGTAGGAGCTAGGGTGGGCCTGAGACACAATAGCAGATTCCTCTTTCAGCAGGAGGGCTGGTGGTTCAGTGTGGGCGGGGCGCAGGAGCTCTGGTCTTTCTCTCCTTTGTCTGGCTGCCCCTCCTTCAATCGTATCTGTAAGCCACGCCCGCAGGGCAGCACTTGAATGGGCTGGGGCTTGGCAGAGGCCCCGGTCTGCTGAGCAGTCCCGCGTGCAGGCAATGACACCACAGCAACCCGGTTGGCAGCCCAGTTGCGCGCACGGGCTTCAACGCCCCAGAGGCCCGGTGGGCGGGATGCCAAAAGCCCAGCTGCATGCTCGGGAGTAGGCAGCAGCGCCTCAGGAGCCTGGTGGGCAGGGAGCCGAAAGCCTGCTGCCTGCGGCCTGGTGAGCAGGGTGCCAAAAGCCCGGTAGCCCGCTTGCGAGCAGACAGCAGTGCCACGGCGTTCCGGTGGGTGGGGTGCCGAAAGCCCTGCGCGCACAGGCCGTAGCTCGGGCGGCAGCCGCTCTATGCTCCCGGCTCTGCTGAGACCGCCGGATTCACTCCAAGCACGTCCAATGCAGCTGTGCCCACTCCAGCCCCAGCCCTCACCCCAAGAGCCCCGTCCTCAGAAGGCGCTCCCTCACAGTCCATCTCCTCCGTAAATCAGGGGTGCTGAGCCGTTGTGGGCTGGTGCCCTGCTCTCACCCCGCCCGCCGGGAAGTGCAGCCGCCCTGCTCCACAGTCCCTGTTCCACTTTAGGCTCTGTGATCTGGTTAGGGCACTGTGTGCTGTCCCTTGAGTTCAGATGTTAAATTGTCCACAGTCTTGTGGGGCTTCCACGCTCCCTAGGTCTCGGCTTCCAGCCCGCCCTCGATCCAGCTCCACTTTGACCGTAGTCCCCCAATCCCCCTTTGTTTTTGCCAGCCCCGGGCCGCGCTCCCAAGTCTCTGTCCCCGAACCGCTGCTTCCCTTTCCCTCTCCCGGTCTGCCCTTTTTTCTCTAACCTTTGGGTGTTGTTCTGCGTTGTGTGGTTCTCTTAGTTGAGGTTTCTTCTCAGGGTCTCCCCTGTGGATTCCCCTCTGTTCACAAGGCCCTTCCCAGGCAGTTATCGGCATTCTCCTCTCATGCCACCATCTTTGATCTCCCCCTATATTCAACATTTTAAGATTTTACACTTAGGTTTGGTGATGAAGCTGAGGAAGACATTTTGATCCAGCTTCCCCTTTTTAAACCTTTAAATGCAACCATTCCATGCAACAAATCTCCCTCAAGCCCACATGATATGCCAAAGTTAGCAGCATGTAAAAATAATTCTAAGAAATTTTAAATTTTGTAATACTCATTTAAAAAGATTTCAACAATCAACTAGGACTACTGTTAAACCTGTGTAGAATTTAGGAACTCTGTCTTATGGTCTTAGATCCAACCAGAACTGATCAAGAACTTGTTTGCTGTTGTGTGTAGTTACTATTCAAGATGGCCACAACATAATCAAATCAAACACTTAAAAGTATATTTTCTACTTTCTAGTGTTAGAGTATAATGTTGTATGACATATGGAAAGGTAGATGTCTGGGATCTTACTTTTAGTTTTTGAACAACACATGGGAATATATTGGAGTTGTACTGTATTCACCATGATCGGCTTTTATTCTTTTTAATGAAACTACAACCTAACCCTCCCTCTCCATTATGCAATAGCAGAAGAAGGTCCCCGTGGATGGCAGTGTTGATTACATTGTGACACATTGTTCCTGACCTTGACCTCCAATTGTGTATGGTTTGAAAACATGTTGCAGTTATGTTTTGTACCTAGAATTTGGAATAGCATCTGGCCTTTAGGAGAAGCACAATACTTTAATTAAACAAACTAATGAATGAAGACATATGTGGATTCTTCCAGCATCAGTACATGAGCAATAGTTTGAATGGCCAGGTAATGACTCAGGACCTAGGACTGTCAACAAGGTCTAGTGCCACATGTGCTTTGGAACTTGAGTTCACCTGAAAGAGATTGTATGAAAGTTAAAAGTATTTCCTTGTCCAAAGAGACCTTCTGTTTCCAGTTCCACAAGTAAGGAGCTTGGTGTTGCCACTCCATCCTAACGGCAGACTGGAAAGCAGTGATTTTTTTTGGATCCATAAGAGAAGCGAGCGCCGAGGGCAAACCTCTGCTCCAAATATCGGAGAGACCTGCAGGTAAATACAGGGAGTCACAGCTTCCCAGAGCTGGGGAGTTGCCATGGGAACCTGTGCTAGGGTAAATCCACATTTCTGACCAAAGTAACTAAAAAGATGGTGTTACCATTTACTAAGATGGGAAATACAGCAAGAAATCAGGTTTGTGTTAGAAGGGAGAATTTTTACCATTATCTGAGCTTTACCACCTAAATATGTAAATAGTCTAAAATGTGAAAGTCATATTCGTTTAGGTGTTTTTCAAAATATCATTGCAAAACCTATTCAGGACAGTATCTCTGACAACATGGTATGTGCATGTGTTTCAATAAAACACACTGTGCATGGACAGACATGTGTAACAACAAAACGTAGTTAGAATTAGAGAGAGAAGTTCCAGTTTTCACTTTAAATAATAGATGATTACTCTCCTGATTTGATCTGTGAACATCCACACCATGGTGCTTGGTATGTTCTGTGGTTCAGATTCTTCTCACAACATTAAAGCCCTGAATAGAAGAGCAAGTGCCAAAAATAAATATTCTGCTTCCTTAGTTTTCTCTTGGCTTAAGTTTTCTGAGGGAAAACCACTGAGCTGCAAACAGCAGCTGCATTCTGGCTGTGGATCTGTCTACAGGCCTAAGACCAACTAGACCAAGTGAGAGGGGAGAGTGACGTCACGGGGGATGGGCAGACAGAGGTGCCAAGCCTCAGGATGCCTCATCCCAGGCTTGCAGGAAAGGGTGTGTTTTGCCTGTTCTCAGGTAAAGACTCAAACAATGAGTGTCCAGGGATCTTGACAATTTACTCCAATATCTCCCTTGCATTAAGAGAGAACAGTAAGGCCAAATCAGAGTAGAAAATAATCACTGGAAAACCTCTGATTTAGTCCATTTTAATCTTCTGTTGTGATTCATCTAATTACTTTTCGTTTGTCTCCACCAATTACAGCTCTTTCTGATGATATGAAATCATTAGGCTGTGAAATACGAAGTGGGAATGTTGTCATTCAGGGCCTTGGGTCTCGATAATAGATTTTTAAAGTTGCATCATGAATAATTTATTTAAAGTTGTGTGAATAATCTCTAGAATAATTGAAACCAAAAGATGGTTAAAATAGATGGGACTGAGAGCATGAATTACAGGTTAGAAGTGTTTTGCTTTTCATGATAAGCCCTTTGACCCTATTTATTTTTTAGATGTGCATGGATTGCTTTGATGGGTATATATTTTTAAATAAAAAAAAGAATTTTTTTTTAATATGGTGATTTAATTAAATGAATACCCTAAGGTATGAATAGCTAATTGTAGGCATAGCTGTATATAAAATCAGGAATGTAGTGAGTTACTCTCAGAGTTAGTGTCAACAGACCATTAACAACTGCAAAAAGACCTACATGGTCCTCTTTAATGGAAATGTCTATATGTAGTTACCTACTGTTCCTTAATCCTTCATTCTTAGAGGCTGAACTAAGACTAATAGGCCAATAAATGTCTATAGATTGAAAAAAATCAAAAGGTTCTGAAACTAAGATTTAATCCTCATTAGAGGCTCATTGAGGGGGACAGTTTAATTTTGGAAAGCACAGGAAATTTTTGTTATCTTTAAATTATAAAGTTTATTTTCATAAGCTGATATATTTACAACCATGCTGTACTTCATAGACTAGCATCTTTTTTACTATAAATATAAAATTTCAAGTTTCTGTATTAACCTACATGCTTAACTGACTGTTGTTATATCTTGTAGAAGTGATAGTTCTAGACGGATTTGTGGGGATATATGTTATTAAAAAGTACTACCCAGAATCTGAGCACCTTTCTCAAATTTGTGACAGGCAGGCCTTACTCTGAGCATCCTGGTGGTGGGTGGGCACCCACCTACCTGTCTCCCAATGTGTAAGCGGTCAGCATCAGCCTCTGTTGGTGGGGAGGGCGTGAGTGTTACTGGACTTCACCAACCAAATCCCCCCACATGGGATTTGAGGGTGAGACATAAGTACAGAGAGTGGAAACATCACTATCATTAATTAATCAAGTGGATGGGGAGTCAGAATCCAAGAAGTGGTATGGATTATGTTTCCCACTGCCTTTCCTTTCTCTCTGTCTCTGCTCATTGATAAAGTCTCATTCTCCAACCTTCTAGGCATGGCTTTCAGATGTCCTTCCAATGCCTTCTTCTTCTAGCTTTATCCAGAGTTGTTTCTTGTTGCTTGCAATGATGAACTACTATCGTGAAATGGACTTATGCACATACAAGTTAATTATCAGGAAATGGACCTTAACAATGACTAGCTACAATGTGTGTTCTGCAGGATAAACAATAGGGGTGTTAGAACAAAAAGAAGAGCTTAATATTATATTTTAGTAAAGTAGGAACCACATCAAAATTCACCATCCACTCCATAGCCATGGGCTTGGTAGATGAGGGTTTATGGAATACAGAGGAGTGGAAGAAAGAAGTGAGCTAGCAACTGTTCCCACCACTTTACTGCTGAAGAATATTACTACATAGAGCAGCCTGGGCCGACAGAAATATAATGTGAGCCATGTTTAAATTTTACCATTTGAGGTAACCACGCACCGGACATAGAGTGATAGAAGAGGAGCTGATTCTGGGTGGTGAGCACATTATGGGATGCATGGGTGATGTGATGTGGACTTGTACATCTGGAAAACTATCTAATTGTTACCAATCAATGTCACCCCATTAAATTTAACAATAAAAAAAATGTAAAAAGAAACAGGTGAGGCTGACTTTAATATACTTTATTTAATCCAATATATCCAAAATGTTATTTTACTATGTAATATGCAAATTACACTTGTTAATGAGATAGTTTACATTCTTTAAAAATCACATGAAGTGTTCAAAATTCAGTGTATATTTTCCATTTATAGCACATCTTAACTTAGCTTAGCCGTATTTCATATCTTCAGAAGCCACACACAGCTAGGCTGCCATACTGGATAGCAGACAGAGAGCCACCGAGGGGAATAACAGCTGTCCTTTCTGATACTCTTAATTTTTATGGTTTAAGAGATGGATAATTGGTTAAAGGAGTGAATCACTCAATGGCTTTTCAGGGCTCCTCAAACTATAAGTTGCTGTAGAGCCTGTTACTCTAAATGAACATCTGCTTCAATGTCAGCCCTGGCTAGCAAAAGAACCTCATTCTTATATTTCTTGGACATTCTTATTACCCTCATGTCAACCAGTAACTTTTGGTAATTTTATTTTATTTTTTTAAGTATGTGTGCTATTGAGAGTGGTAGAAAGATCAGGCAAAGTCTGAACAAAATGTTTGGATATAATTTCTATGGTAGAATTTAATCATTCAGTATAGGGAAATGGCCAAGGAGATGTGTATGTTCATACCTGTGTACAGTGCCTATAAATGTATTATCTGCGTCCAAAGCTCCAAAGAGAACTCAGACCATGAGGGTTCGCAGATTCATAGTTGGGGAAAAACCCCCTGGCAGGTTCACTAACCAATCTATTTCTGTTGCATTGGCTAAAGACTTTATGTTAAAATGACAGCTATGTAGATAACTCTTGGAGATTTGCATTTACTGGGTTATATATGTATAAAGTATGTACTTTTGCATTGTGTATGACCACTGGGGAGTTAAATCTTAGTCACAAACTGTATGTTACCGAGTATATACATATTCAATATCTACATTTTGATGAGTTTGGATATATGCATATCCTAGTGATACCACCCCCACAATCAAGGTAGTAACATATCCATCACCTCCAATTAATTTCCTACAATGCTTGCTTTGTGGTTATAACACTTAACTTGAGATCTAACTTCTTACAAAAATATTATTTCTTCATGTATTCCTTCAACAAATGGTAACTGCCAGATTTGTGTCAGGCTTGAATCAAACACGCAGAATGGTGAGAATAAAAGGATAACACATACACAATCCCTACCCTTAGGAAAACAAAATGTGTTTTATCAGCTAGGTGTGTGAATGAAATCTGAGGCATGAGTTATGCTGAGTTGTTTAGACTTGCTTTGCAAAGGATGTAAAGAATCTACTGGACATGATCGTATGTTTGTATACGAAATATGACTCAGGCTACAGGTGAAAAGGGAGAGGAGCAATAAGTGGCAGTTAGGCAGTGGTGAGACTAGAAGGAAGTGGGAGGTGATGGTGCCTGAACCAGAGCTTGGAAATATGAATAAGAAGAACCAGAAGAGTTTTAGAAATATTTGGGATGTGAACGTGCCTGGTTTGGTGACTGCAAGTGGATATAGCTGATATAAGGAAGAAGAAATAGATGAGAACACAGCAAATTAAATAACATGGGTACTTAAATTTAATACAAAACTAACTTTTCAGATATAGTCTGGAAATTTCCTAGAGAGGCAAATGTCTGCTTGTCAGCCAGGAGTTCATGTCTGTAGTATCATAATTAGTCAACAGATGTCATTGGGCTATAAGTTAGTATTTAATGAAGATATATGATAACAATTTATATTAGGAAACTTTTCTCAGTCTTCAGAGTTAAAAGGTTGATTTTGAAAACTGGCATATTAATAAGCTATTGCTTAAAACAGCATACATACAAAGGCTGTCTGGGAAAAATTCCAGCCATGCATGCCTCTATTTCTCATGTTATGTGGCTGGATACTTTCTGGACACCCCTTGTATATTACCTCACCTTTTCTGTATGAGTCCAGGAGTGGCCTAGTTGGGTCCCCCATTTCAGTGGGTAATAAAGAGGCACAATCTGTCAGCCAGGATGTCAGTCTCCCTTGAGGTTCAAATGGGGAAGGATCTGCGTTCAAACGCATGTGGCAGAATTCAGTGTCCTTACAGGATATCAGACTATTGGTTGCAATTTTTTGCTAGATTTTGGATGCTGGCCACCAGGTGCTTCTCATGTGGTCCTCTCCCTGGCAGCTGCCTTCTTCAAAGCCCGCAAAGGAGAACATATCTATCTACTAGCAAGATAATTGTTACCATCTTAGGTCCCATCATCATATATAGCCTGTCACCTTCGCTGTATTCTACAAGTTAGAAGGATATCACATGCTGACCTACCCTCCCATGGAGGAGATTATGCAAGAGCAAAAGCAGGAGTACCAGAAAGGGGGGTCATGGTGGTCACACAGATGACTGCAACTCTTCTGACCCCGACATGTGTTCTCCTATCTGCTCTCAAGCATTTAAAAATCAAGTAACATCTAAACTGAAACAATGGTATCTTAGAAACATCTTTCTGGTCTTTGTCTATTTTACATGTGTCTTTTCAATATATCTAAAGTTTTGTTTGTAAACATCAACTAATTATTCAAACCTAGTCGACTCATAGAAAATAGGTTTTCCAAAGCAGTAAAAATTGCACTGCTAAATCTCTGGGAATGTCATTGTGAGCATAGAAATTAGAAGCTTAGAGGGAAAATGTGTCTGAGTAACAGGGTTTCTAGTAATTCAACTTCTTGAAGCCTCTCTCTATTCTAATAGCCTTTGGTATAATCCCCGATGAGTATTCTGTGTGTGCAGTAACACAAACAGGCATCAATTTGGAACAATTTGAATACTGACTGGCAAGAAATTTATAGAGGAGATCATAGAACTGTTCTTATTGTTGGTCGTTCATCTTTCCTACTAAGCTTATGGAGCAGGATGAAAGGAAACAATAACTCCTAATATTTCAAATACCATAATCACATCAGCAATTAATATAGATAGATGTTTTGGTTTCATACATGTTTTGTCAGTCATAAAATTCACCTCTACTAACAGCCATGCCAATCCAGCTAGCAAATGTTACAGCACATTTGAGCCTCATGTATATTCTCCATTCCGCAATCATTGTGGCCGTGTGCTTGCCGATCTATGACCCAGCTACAGCGGATAACATTTTCTTTGTTATTATCCCTCCTCTTTTCTGTTTTACTTTAGTTAGGTAGAAGTAGATACTGTCAAGCATTCTGGTACTTAGCTCAGAATGCAAAGAGTTTGCAAAAGTAGTTTTGCATGTTCATTCTTTTTTTTTTCTTTTAATACACAAGAATTTAAGCACCTACCAATGGTATGGCATCTTGCTAGCATTGAGTGTTCCAAGATAAATTAGGGTAACTATTGTCACCAAGGGGCATATAATTTATTTTTGAAAACATACCCATAAAAATTGAAGTGTTGTAAGTGCTGTGATAATAACAAAAATAGCAATGGTAAACGATTAACAACTAAGTGACAGGCTCTCTACAAGCTTTCTTTTACATGGATTATCTAATTTTAAATAGACTGCAATTCTGTGAGGATGAGTCCATTATATTAGTTTTCTGATGCTATCACAGCAAACTAGTCCAAATGTAGTGGCTTAAAACAATATACAATTATTTCATAGTTCTGTGGATTAGAGGTCCAGTAGAGGTCTCACTGGACTAAAATCAAGGTTTGGGCAGGGCTGTGTTGCTCTGGAGGCTCTAGAGGAGGATATGTATTTTCACATTCAGACTGTTGGCAGAATTTTGTTAGTTGTAGGGCTGAGGTCCTCATTTTATTCTGGTTATTGGCTAGAGGTCAATCCCAGTTTCTACACTCTGCCCACATTATTGGTTCATGCCCCCTTCTTCCATATTTAAAGCCAGAAAGAGTTGATCAAGACATTCTCATGTTGTGTCTCTTTGACACACTCATCTGCTTGTTCTGTTACTTATAAGAAGTAAAAGTACTTCTGTGGGGCGAGGCCAGGATAGCTCAACAGATTGAGTGCTTGCCTTGCAACCGTGAGGTCTGGAGTTTGAATCCCAGCCCCAGCCTGTGTGAACCCACATGATGAACTGCAGCACAACTGGTAACTGTTGGGATGGCTCAGTAGTGAAGGTTCTTGCCTCCCATGTAGGAGGTCCTCAGTTCAGTTCCTACCCCATGTGGCTCCACATCCATCTGTGTGGAATGAAACCACATCACAACTAATGATGTACAACTATGGACTGCTGTGGGCCCTCCTCACTTCTCTATCTCTTTCTCTCTCACCTTCTCTCCAACAATAAAATTAAAAAAAAAAAAAAAAGAAGAAGAAGAAGAACCCATGCGATTACATGCGGTCCATTTTAGTAATTCAGGATAACCTTCTCATCTCAGAGTTCTTAACCATACTCTCATCTGCAAAGTCCATTTTGCGAGGTAAGGGTAACACAGTCACAGGAGATTAGGGTCTGGACATCTGGCTGATATGCTGCCTAACATATCTGTTATAACCATCTTAAAGAGGAGGAATGCCTTTTCCCAACCTCAAAAGTAAAAGGACAGGATTTGAATCCAGGGTATGTAACCTGCTCCAAGTCAGTCATTAGGAGTCCATACTGAGGAGAGAGGAAGACGCAGGGGTGGGCCTCCAGAAGGAGAGGGTGCTAACAGTCACCAAAATTTGTTGATCACTATCTCTTTGCAGTAAATGTATTAGAAACTGGACTGAAGAATACCACAGATAGGTGCATGGGTATAAAAAGAGTAGTCAGATTACATTTATGTTTCGGAAAGTCTATTCCATTGCCCTTGCTATTCTAGATGTGTGCAGCAGTCATCTCAGAAATCTGTGAGTAACAGGTTTAAGTATAGTAGAAAGGATTCTCGTTAACTTCTAATTACTAATGTCTTGAAACAACCTGGATTTTCTGTTGTTTTTGTGCCACTTGTTGACTTGTGCTCATGGCACTCATCCTTCTGTCTGTCCTCATCTTTCCTTTCATACCAGCTGAATTATATGCTTGTCAAGAATCAGTTGTTTATTTCAAAACTGTTTTTGCCACTTGTACTTGTTACTCTCATTACATGTTTTAATGAAATTTAAAAAATCTGAAGTAAAAGCTGAAAGTAAACAAAGTTAGTGGTTCAATTTATATTAAAGGCTTTAGACAAACTCAAAGAAGAGTAGCTTTAAAATAGCTGTCAAATTAGGTGTTGATGAAGTAACTGTAAAAGACTGGGAAAATATTTAGACAGAATCTACCCTTCAAATAATCTAAAATATGTCTGTAATTTTTCAATCAATTTGAAATAATCTAAAACTAGGACTCTAAAAAAGATGCGTCGTGGGTATAGATTATGGGAAAATTACACAGAAGATCATTGTTCACAGAAAAGGCTGATTTCTCTTTCTAGACATTAGGAATAAATACAAATTTATTTAGGTGTTTTAAGTAATAAATATTAAGTTGGTTATATTATGATTAAGTTTTTATCTACCTTTAGTTTTAATGACAAATATATAATTCATATACCATAAAAGCCACTCTTTACAGTATGTAGTGCAACGGTTTTTAAAGTATATTTATAATTCTGTCAACCATCACTATTAATTTTGGAACATTTTCATCATCTCCAAAAGAAACCCCATACTTATTATTTGTTACTCTCATTCCCCTCCCCACAGATACTAGCAACCACCAGTCTATGTTCTGTTTCAGTGATTTGCATAATCCAGCTATTACATATAAATTGAATCATGTAATATGTGCCCTCTGTGGTTGGTTTTCAATTTTCATCCATGCTGTGTCATGAATCGATATTTCCGTCCTTTCTATGGTTGTATAATATTTTATTTTACGGATATACCAAATTCTGTTGATTCATTTATCAGTAAATAGACATGTGGGATTTCCCTCTTTTTTTTTTTTTGGCTATTATAAACAGTACTGCTAAGAACTTCATATTATTTTCAATTCTCTAGGGTGTATACCTACAAACAGAATTGCTGAGTCATATGGCAACCTTAACTTTGTAAAGAAATACCAAACTGTTTTCTAAAGCAGATATGCACCATTTTACATTCTTACTAGCAAGTAGTATAGATTCTAATTTGTATATATTCCTCCCAACATGTTATTTTGTCTTTTTTTTTTTTTTTTAATAAGCCAGTTTAAAGTGGTATGTCATTATTATTTTATTTTGTATTTGATTCATGGCTAATGATTTTAGGGATCTTTCTACGTGTTCATTGGCCACAGGATGTCGTCCTTGGAAAAATTTCTACTGAAACCTTTTACCTATCTTTTTTTAATTTTATCATTTTGTAGATATTTTTTTTCCTTTTATTGATAGTGTTCTTTAAGACACAAAAAGTTTTTAATGTCAAAGAAGTCTAATTTGTTTTTATTTTTTATGTTTTTGCTGTCATATCGAGGAAATTATTGCCTAATCCAGGTCACTTTCATTTACAACTATGTTTTCTTTTAAGAACTCTATAATTTTGGCACTTAAATTTAGGTTGTTTAGTCATTTTGAGTTAATTTTCTTTGTGGGGTGAGACTAAATCATTTTATTAGATGTGATATCCAGTTGTCCCACTACCATTTGTTGAAAGAAGTATTCTTTACCAATTGAAATTTCTTAGCATCTTTGTTGAGAATCATTTGACCATAATGTATGACTGTATTTCAGGACTCTCAATTCTATTCCATTTACATGTCTATTCTTTTGCCACCAACATCAGTGTCTTGATTACTGTAGCTTTGTAGTAAGTTTTGATTTGGGAAGTATGAGTCCTCCAACTTTGTTTTTCATTTTCAAGATTATTTTTGTGATTCTGGGTCTCTTGCATCTCCATTTAGATTTTAGGATTGCCTTATTTTACACAAAAAGCAAGTAAAATCTGATAGTGATTGAATTGAAAATGTATATTATTTGGGAAAATTTTGCAATTTTAACAATATTCAGTTTTCTGTTCCATAAACATGGGATGTCTTTACATTTATTTACATATTCTTTAAATTCTTTCAACAGTTTTTTATGGTTTTCAGTTTTTCCATCTTGCACTTTTGGTTAAATGTATTCATAAGTATGTAATTCTTTTTGTGCTATTGAAAATGGAATTGAATTTTTGAATTCATGTTCATATTGTTTATTCCAGTCTATAGAAATACAACTGATTTTTATATATTAATTTTGTATACTTCAAGCATACTGAACTTATTTATTAACTATTTTTTATGGATTACATAGGAATTTCTATACACAAGGTTATGTCATCTACAAATAAAAATATTTTCATTCTTCCTTTCCAATCTGATTGGCTTTTGTTTCTTTTTCTTGTCTAAACACCATAGCTAACCCTATAGTTCAATGTTGAATAGAAGTAGTGAGAATAGATGTCCTTCTCTTGTTCTCGACCTTAGGGGCAAAGCTTTCAGCATTTATTATTAAGAATGATTTTAGCTTTGAGTTTTTTTAAATGACCTTTATCAGGTTCCTTTCTACTGCAATTTTACTGATAGCGTTTGTTTGTTTTGCTTTCTTTTATTTTTCTTCTTCATGAAAAAGGTTAGATTCAGCATCTTAAATCATTTCCTGGACTCTTTATTTCTTCATTGGAATTGAAATTACTTTCTAGCCTCCTTTCATTTCAACCTGAAGGACTACCTTTAGTATTTCTGGTAGAGAGGATCTGTTTATGACTTATACCGTAGTTTATTCTTGCCCACTTAAATTCATCTGTTGAAGAACCCAGAACATGTGGTTCAACCTATTCCTCTGTCCTCTGTATTTCTTGGAAAATTTGCTGCATGATCTAAGGCTTCCACAGATCTATTCCTGTGGATTCTATGTGCTGTGTTCTTTAATCAGAAGGCACATGAGATTTAGTTATTTCACTCTTGGTTATGTGAGGAGCCATTGATGCTCAATGGTTAGATTCATTATTTAATTAATTAACTTATGTAAATTTGTGGTATTTTAATTGTAAGAGTTTCTTTTCAACTAGTTTGCTGGGATTTTTTTTTCTCTGTTAACAAAGCATATTTATTTTAATTATTAAATTTATTGGGGGGTATATTTTTATAAAAAGACACTTTCCATAATCTACCTACTCCTTGACTATTCAGTAGCACAGTTCACATCTATGAGGGCTGTCCAGAAAGTATCCAGCCATGTAACCATTCCTATTATATTCACAATGGCTATATTTTTTCCAGACAGCCCTCATATATGACAGGATAAATGCTTCTTTCCTATTATTTACCATTTTTCAAGAAAATGACTTATTTTTTATCATCCTCCAAAGATGACAGATTCGTTTTTGTTTGTTGTTTTGTTTTATTTTTATTTGTTTGATGGTCAGTTGCTGCTGTTGTTTTTTAGCACAATTTGAGAAACAAGATATAAAATTGGACAAACTTAAGAGTCCCTGCCTTCAAAATCCTCCCAGTATACTTCTAGATTAAGCCACATTATAAAGTACTTTAGAAAAAGCATGCACAAAAAATGGCACATTCTCTTTGCATGAAAACTTTGACTCTACTTTACAATCACAATAATCCACAGCATTTCTATGTACTAGAAAGGAATGGGGTTGTAGAACTTAGCATAGAGAGCAGATAATAAGGAAAAAAATTGTATTTATAAATACATAAGATCCAAATGTTTTAAAATGTTTTGAAGTAGTAAAATGTGGTGCAGTGAGTAAGTTTAATAAAGAACATTGAAACAGAATGGTGGTTCTGAACAAGCAATTTTTAAATTGAGTCTGGAAAAATGAGTAGGACCCAGCCAAGCAGAGATGAGGGAACAAAATTTCAAGCCCGGAAAGCAACATGAATGGAAAGAACTGAGGCGTGAAATAACTTGGCATAATTAGGAAAAAGACAGGAGGCTTCACCTCAGAATGCCAATTAACTGGACCTGGGAAACACCAGGTACAAATTGAAACGCAATAATAACAATATTTATCCCCACTTTACAAAGCATGTTTCCTGTGTACTAACATACTATTAATAAATGAGAGAAAAGAAAAAAATTATGACTGACACATTTTTAATATATAGTAAGTTTTGGTGAAACTGCTCCATCTGACATTAGGTTTACAGCAAGTTTCCAAATCTCTAAGCACAAAAGATACACTTGCTTGATTATCAGAGTCAAGGCTTTTCCTGGGATTCTTTTCTCAGATCTTACCAATAACCAATAGGTATGAACCATTTTATACACTAAAGGTAGGGTCTCTTTTCCTCTTTGTTTTACTGGGATGAAGGAAGGGGTTGTATTTTCTATCCAACCCTTTGGTAGAGTGTTTACTACCCTTTCCATCCATATTTTTAAGTTAAATTGATTGATGTATAATCTACATAAAATGAAATGTACTAATTTTTAAAAAAATATATTTTTATTTATTTTTGACAGAGAGAGAGAGAGAGAGAGAGAGAGAGAGAGAGAGAGAGAGATACAGAGACAGAGACAGAGAAAGAGAGAGAACTGAACTGGGGGAGCTCCCAATTCAGCATATGGTTCTGCACGGGTGGGGGTCGGGGCCGGGATTTGATCCTCGGTCCCTGGTGCTGCAAAGTGAGCTCTTAACCCACTGAGCCATCCCGGCTTCCCCCAACTAATTTTAAGAATACATTTAGATGAGTTTTGACAAATGTAAACATTCATATAATCATCATTACAATAAAAATATAGAACATTTTCATCACCCCAAAATGTGCTTTTATGCTCTTTAAAAGTCACCCCCCTTCAACTACCAGCTGAGGCAAGCACAGATCTTGGTGTTACTGTAAGTTAGTTTATGTTACTGTACATTTTTATATAAATAGAATCATAATATATGGAATTTTGTGTATGCCTTTTTTCCAGTATGATCATTTTAAAATTCATCCATGTTATGATTTGTATCGTTAGTCCATTTCTTTTTATTGCTAAATAGTATTCTATTGTATGGATATACCATAGTTTGTTTATCCATTTACCAGTTCAAGGACATTTGAAGTATTTCCAGTTTGGGTCTATTATGAATAAAGCTGCCATGAAAAATTATGCAGAAGACTTTGTGTGAAGATAAGTTTTCTATTTTATTGGGTAAATTTGTAGAGGCAAAACTGCTGAGGCACATAGTAAGCATAATTATAAATAACTGCCAAGCTGTTTTCCAAAGTAGTTATCAATATTACACCCCCAGTGGAAATATACAAGGTTTCTAAATTACTCCACATGCTTGCTATTATCAACCTTCTAAATTTCAGCTCATCTAGAGAGATTTTATTAATATGCATTTCCTTGATGACTAATGATACTAAAAATTTTTCATATGTTTGTTAGTCATTTATGTCTTTTGTCAATGATGTGTTCGAATATTTTGCACATTTTAAAATTAGATGATTGCCCTATTTATTAAGGTGAGATTATCTATCTTGTTACAAGTCCAGTTATATACCTTTCTTGTCTTATTGACATAAATTCTGATGATATCTAAATTTTTGATTCATTTGTTTATGTCTTTCAAATGTACATTGATGTGTGCTTTTTGTTCTATATAAGAATTTACTGTTTTCATAAATGTTATGAGGACAGTCTCTGATTTCTTCTAGAAATTTCATAATTTTACCTTAAATATTCAGCTGCAAAATATGCATTTTTTATTTTGTGCATATTCAGTAAAGGACAAAGTTCTTTTTATTAGTACGTATACCTAGTTATTCTAACATTGTATGTTGAAAAGAAAATCTTTCCCCCGTTGATTTATCTTGGCAACTTTGTGGAAAATACAGAAGGAAAGAGTAGTAGACATGCTATCTGGGAGTTTGATATAGAATACAACTTCTTCTTCCATCCTGGAAACACCAAGAGGAAAAGAGACCTTAACCTTTAGCACATAAAATGGTTCATATCTATCACTTATATACATGAGTCTATTTCTAAAGACACTATTTTCTTTTAGTGGTCTACTTTTCTATCTTCATACCAATAACACACCATCTTAATAGGACAACTTTATAATAAGTCTCAAAATTAGGTAATGGAAGTCTTCCCACTTTGTTCTTTTTCAAAGTGTTTTTGGCTTTTGAGGTCTTTTAAGTACGCTTATGCATTTTAGAATTAGCTCATCAATTTCTATTAAAAAGTTTGCTGGGTCTTTGCACAGGATGACATTTGATGTAAAGATCAGTTTACAGGGAACTGAAGTCAACAGTACTGAGCCTTCTTATTCACAAGAACATTATCTCTCTCTCTCTGTATATTTTCATCTAGTTTAATTTTTTCTATGCAGTGTTCTTTTTTAGGTTTTCAAAGTGTAGATCTTTTACCAATTTTAAATTCATTTCTAATTATTTTATGTCTTTGGATGCCATAATATACTTTATTCTTCTAATTTCAATGTCTTATTCTTGGTTGCTTATGTATAGAAATATTTATAGAAGTAGTAAAGAAATATATATATATATATATATACATATATATATATGTATATATATATATATATATATTCACCTTGCATTCTGTTATCTAACTTTCACATATTAGCTTTTATAAATGGCTTCCCGATGGCATTTTCTACAGACAATCATAACTTCATTTGTCTTACTTTCTAATGATGAAAATCATAACCTCTTTTGCCATGAAATTTTTATTAGAAATTTAAAATATCTTGAGAAGAAGCAATCTGAAATCTGAAGATAGGCAATAATCTACAGAGTTACTTTTTTTTTCCTTCTTTGTGTTCTGTTTCCTTTTCTTACTTTATTGCATTGGCTAAGACCTATATAGTGTTGAAGAGACGTTGTAAAAGAGAAATTCTTGTTATTGATCTTAAGGAAAATTCATTTAGTATTTTACTGTTGTATATAATGTTATTTGGAGATTTTTCATAGATGTCCTTTAGCAGCTTGAGGAAATACTCTTTTATTCCTAGTTGGCTGATATTTTTATTGTAAGTATTAATAGAGCATACATTCCCAAGATAAAACCCTGTTATCATGATATATTCTAATTTTATATAGATTTAAGTTCTCTTTTCTAAAAATCTGTTAAGGAATTTTACTTTTATATACATAAGGGATATTTTCTGTAGCCTGTTAAAATTGCAAATTTTTAAAAATGTTTTTGGATGTTTTAAGGTTTATAAATGGAAGAGAAAAATACACAACAAAAATGTTTATGAGTAGGGGAAGCTGGGATGGCTCAGTGGGTTAAGCGCTCACTTTACAGCCCCAGGGACTGAGGATCGAATCCCAGCCCTGGTCCGTGTGGACCCATATGCTGAACTGGGGAGTGCCCCCAGTTCAGTTCTCACAAGGGTGAAACCCCCCTGGCCCAGTTCCTGCCCTGTGCAGCCCCAAGCCCACCTGTGGAATAAAACTATGTGGAAAAACCGATGATGTGCAACTATGGAGACAGTTCTGGGCCCTCCCCTTTCTCTCTGTCTCTGTCTGTATCTCTCTCTCTTTCAAAAACAATAAAAATAAATTTAAAAAAAAATGGTTATGAGTAGACCAATTAGTGTTTAGTGGTGTAGGATAAATCGAATATAAAAAGTCACTGGGTATAGGGGAAAAAAAGCACAGAAGTTATTTTAACATTATACACATAGGTTTTTTCACTTAGAGAAACAAAGTATTTGATGGTAGAAATAATACAGACACAGATAAATAGTGATATAGATACTTAGGAATATGTACATTAATTGAACCAGGAGTTCTATTAATGTAATTATTGTAAAATGAGCTAATCTTAATGCTTTCTAAAAAGAAGAACTTTGGGGATGAGACTTGGAATATATAAGCTTTGCAATAATTCTTTTAATTATAATATTCCCAATACCCTTTCCTCAACTTAAAAGATGAAACTGACTTATCTGTGCTCAGGTTTGTTTCCAGTCACAGATTTATTATATAGGCAGTCACATCTATTAGGTGCCTTACTTTCTGGTGATGAGAAATTTATTATAAATCAAAAATCTCCTGAGAACAGTCCACCCTAAAAATCCAGTTGCAATATACACATATTGTAACACATAGACAACGCACTGTAGAGTAGTACACTAGGAACCTGTGTAATTTTTACTAACCAATGTAACTAATAAATTTAACAACAACAACCACCACAACAACAAAATCTAGTTGCTTATCTGTTCAGTAGTTCTTTGAGTTTTGCTTGCTCTAAAGTTCCCTAGTAATATTTGAGAATAAATCTTTCTTTCTCACATCTGTATAAATTTTCTATAAGCACTTAACTATTTTTACAGAGTTAAGGGACCTCCTCTCAGTGGCTTTTTGGGTTCTGGTCCCTTAATGGAGGAGACAGCCTCCCTTTCTCTGTTAGATTTCATTCAGTTGTGTCCACATGATTTTTAAAAATTTAGACACTATGGGACCTGCACCACTCTTATGATATAGATTTTTATGAGCATATGGATCTAATTGTATCTTTTCCCCCTTTTCTGTTTGTCTATATTAGTTTTTAAGATCTAAAGTTTCTCCTAAGCTATATCACTCCTCATCTAGTTTATTTTGCTAGTGTTTGTAAAAAAGGATTTTTTTTTCTATTTTATTTCTTTTAAAATGTTTACTTTTCCTATGATGAAAGTGAGATGAAATTCTGTGTTTTTCTAAGCAGACCAGGTTCTTTCCTTCCTGAGGAAACTTATCTAGAAACTCTTTAGTTTTGATAATAATTTTGACATTCTATCCCACTTTTAAATTTGTTTAATAAAAGATTGTTCTTTTTAAAAAATGGGGAATGGTTTGCTTGTGTAGAAAATTAGGTTTCTAAATCCAGGAGTTAAGATCAGAGGTCATGGAGGCAATTTTAGGTTCTGTATTGGGAGGTGACCACCAACAAAACACATGAATTCAAGATTGGTCTTTTTTACAGGCCTATTTCATGGTGCTGTAGGCAATTCAAATGCTGCAGAAGAGGAACAGATTTCAGGTGGTCTAATAAGGTTGTCTTCCAATATCAAGCATTAACAATATCTCACAGATCTTGTTGGAAAAACATGGTACAAACAACAAATATTGTTTCAACCCTTGTGCAAACACAAAGCCAAAATTGTCAACTAGATTCATTGGAAGCATGTCTTTCCTACTGTGAGATTTACTCCTAATTAACAAAGGACACAAAGCAGACACAATACATATTCCATATCACTCACTAGGAAGCTTGACAGATACACCTCTCCAAATCCCTTTTTCAAAATTAGGGAATGTTTTGGTTTTTTAGTTATAAAAGCTGGGCATATACAGAACAAGTTAGCACAGGGCAGTAGCCAAATTTAGGGGTCTATCAGTTTACATATCTTGATATCTTGTGGCTTTATTCTAGCTACATGTGTGCTTATTATAGTTACTAAGCCCAGTTCAAGTCCATAAATTACAGTTATTTACAATAAGCAATCTAGAAGAGTACTGTCCAGAAGAAATAAAATGCACACCATATATGTAATTTAAAACTTTCTGGGGGGACACTGAAAAAGTAAAACAGTTGTAATAAATTTTAATAATATATTGTATTCATATAGATCCAAAATAATGTCGATTGAGCATATAATCAATAAAAATTGTTAATGAAGTATTTTTACACTTTTTGTGCTGTCTTTGAAATCCTATACATATTGTACATACATGACACATCTTATTTGGACTAGCAACATTTCAAGTACTCAATAGCTATATATAGCTTATAGTTACCTTACTGGACTGCAAAGTCTTTGTGACATTTTGTCACTGGCACCATGGTTTCTTAAATACATCTGATTTCATTATTATTAAAATGTCCCCTGAGTAAGGGCAGATGCTCCTTTCCAGAGTTGCTGCCAAGATTGATGTTTGATGAGTTTAATAATACAGATGATTCTCAGATTGCTTTCCTTGTCTCTAAATTGATTGCTGGCCATGGTCAGACTTCTGAAAGACGGCTCCCTCTAGTGCCTCCACTTGGGCTAGCAAAGCTTTTTCAGCGTAATGTAAAGCTTCTCAAGACGCAGTTTCAGCACTTTTACTCTGCCCACAGGAATTCACCATCTGTAGAACATGTAAGACTGAATTCTGAACAGCTTCACGACTTTCAGTTTGGGAAATCCAATCAGTAAACTTAGCAGCCATTTTGCATGGCTAGGGGTAATTTTTAGGGTTCAGACAATTGAGCAGTCATGGCAGAGAGTACCTTGGGGGGTGGGGGGTTACCACTGGCCTACCATGTACTCTTGAGTATACCATTTCCATTTATCAGCGAGCACTATTGTGACGCTTCCTCCATTTGAATGTTTCTCAGGCATCAATTACCCAAGTCACAATGGGTATACCCGGTTTCAGGATTGTCTGAAGTTTTCCTATAGTAGAAGCAATTTCTACACACACCCAACAACAAGCTTACAGTTACATTTCTAAAGAGCTGTATTGAGCAGCTGCATCAGACCACTTTCAAGTCCAAAATCCCTGCTGTCTCCACTGAGTAGCTGTATTGATTTCTGCCAAAGGCTCTAGTCTGTGTGTGTTCTAGCTGCTGACACTTCTACAGTCATTTGTGCATTGGGGTCATAAGGCTCAAGAGGCACTGCCTGATTGACAGCCCTTTATAAATCTTTTATTTGCTTGTTTCTGTCAGGGCATGATTTGGTCTCAGATTTCTTTCTGGTGACTTCGTGAATAGGACTAACAATATCCCCAAATGGGAGATGTGATTTTGCCATAACTCACACAGTTCTTCCAGTCTCTGGGCTGTTTAGTGGCGAGGACAAGATCAGATCATAAATTATTTCTCACACTATGAGGATAGCCTGTTATAGTTCTAGCTCATGTAATTTTCCAATATGGGGGCAGGTCTTAAATTTCAATGGGGTTTATCTGCCATACTCTATTGGCAGATGGATGATAACAGTCTCTGAATCTCCCTGTGCTTTTTCCTCTGAGGAGGCATATACAAGGGCTGTCCGGAAAGTGTCCAGCCATGTAACCATTTTCGTTAAAACAATAATAGATGTTTTTTTTTCTGGACAGCCCTCGTATGTGTTGTCGATGTTACCAACATACCCTTAATGGTTATTAAGACCAAATGCAGTCACATTAGATTGAGACAGTACACTGGCACATTTTAATGTCCTTGTGTAAGCACTGTTAACATTATTTGGA
>PVKE010027703.1:0-21421 GCA_004027555.1 Craseonycteris thonglongyai | reverse complement strand
ACAGTAGTACATATCCTTGAAATAATGGGATGAAAATGGTATTTTGCCTCTGTAGTCTCCCTCCCCAAAACACACAACCCCAGTCTAACCATGAGAAACATCACACAAATCACAATGGGGGGGTGGGGGGAGGATTTTATAATATATGGCCAGTACCCTCAATATTGTCAAGGTCATAAAACAAACAAACAAAAAAAACAAGGAAAGTCTGAGAAACTGTCACAATCAAGAAGAGCCTAAGGAGGCATGATGACTAAATGTACTGTGGAATCCTGGACAGAATCCTAGAACAGAAAAAGACATAAAGTAAAAACTAAGGAAATCCAAGTATGGACTTTAGTTAATAATAATGTATCAATATTGGTTCATTAATTGCAACAATTGTATCACACTAATGTAAGATGTTAATGATAACTGTTCAAAAATTGCTCTAAAAGGGTTATTTAAAAACTGAAAATGAAATTTTTAAATGAAAATATAAACTTGCATGACAAAATGATGGTCCACATATAAATAATAATTATTAAACAACACACATTATGAACAAATTTTTGTTTTTAAAATACACACATACAAGTCTGACAATTAAGTTCGCAAACTTGTCAGTGCATTTCCGTTGGCAGCACTGTACAATTTTAAAGTTTCATAATCTCAGTATATCAGTGCTCACAGTTGTGTTCATATCAATGTGTGTGTGGTAGTGTCTTGCTGAGTGGTGCTCATTATTGTTCTTTGGTTTTGTGTGACATCAAGAGAATGTCAGAGCTTGAATTAGAGCAACGAACAAACAATGAAATTTCTTGTTTAACTTGGCAAGAGTGGAAGTGAAATCATGGACATGTCAGTCCAAGTTGATGGGATAATGCCATGAAGAAAACAGCAGTGTACAAATGGATTAAACACTTTTCTCAGTGGAAAGCGTCACTAATGAAGAGAGGTCAGGGCAGCCAGTGACGAGCAGAACTGATGAAAACTGCAAAAATTCATTGAATTATGCATCAAAATCATCGACTGACTGTGAGAAGCATAGCAGACCAAGTAAACATCAATAGAGAAACAGTTAGAAAACTCTAAACTGAAAATCTTGGCATGAGAAAGGTGTGTGCAAAAATGGTCCTGAAGGAGCTCACTGATGAGCAAAAGTAAAGGAGAGTCAAAGTTTGTCAAGACCTTTTGGAGAGGCAAGACGATGTTCTGGGCCATGTTATCATCATTGGTGTATTGGTACACCTATGTCAGCAAAAAAGCTCCATTAGTCCAAATCAAGAGTCAAAAAGATGTTTCTAACCCTTCTTGAGATCAGAGGGATTGTTTGTTATGAATTTGTACCAACTGGACAGTCAACCAAGTTGACTTTTTGGAAGTGATGAAAAGGCTGCGTGAAATAGATAAAAAATGACCTAAACTTTTCACCAACAACTCATGGCTCTTGCATCACGACAATGCACCAGCTCACATGGCACTGTCTATGAGAGTTTTTAGCCAGTAAACAAAGAACTGTATTAGAACACCCTCCATACTCAATGACTTTTTTCTTAATCCAAAGATAAAAGGAAATATTGAGAGGAGGACATTTTGATGACATTCAGGACATCAAGGTTAATAACAATGATGGCTCTGATAGTCATTCCAGAAAAAGAGTCCCAAAACTGCTTTGAAGGGCAGACTAAGTGCTGGCATCAGTGCATAGCTTCCCAAGGGGAGTACTTTCAAAGTGAGTGATATTCAACAATGAGGTATGTATAATAGCATTTTTTCTAGGATAAGTTCATGAACTTAATTCTCAGGTCTTCTATGTACATATACACCAAAAAGTAGAAAACTGTATATCAAAATCTTAATGTCTTGGTGGTAGAATTATTAGTGACTGCTACCACCCTCCTTTATCTTTTCTGTTATCTGGTTTTATTTTTCCACTAAGCACTGATTACTCTTAATATTGAGCTCCATTACTGCTATAATCAGGACAAAGTTATTTTATTTTGGAAAAAATTTAGGTGTAGAAAATAATGGGCATTTATAAAACCACTATATTTTACTTTCTCTAGGAGAAATATTTTTAAAGCAGTGAGTGATTTCATTAGACCTAGAGTAAAATACTTGGTTGCACCATTTACTATCTGTGTGACCTTGAGCATTCAATAACCTACATCAATTTCCTCATTTTTATAGTGAAAAATGTAATGTTCCCAACCAATCTACTGATCTGCAGAACTGCCATAACATTTATTTATCAATATAAATACATATACTATATATGACTGTATTATTTAAAATGTATTTCATAACATTAAATTTTATTAGAAAATTATGTAAGTAGTAACAGAGAGTTCAATATATGCCAAGAGCATGACCCTATTGAAGCTCCATAATGGTAACTGTTACTGAGATCAATAATAATAATCATCTAAGAAAAATGAAACACTCTTAGGAAAAAATTTAAGTTTCTTAAAGAGTATAACAAGAAGCGGTGAAAGAGAAACCAGTACCACAGTTCATTCTATATCTGCAGTAATTTCACCAACATCTCTGCTAATTAGATATTCATTATGGCAATTAAACACTTGTTAACATGTCCACAGGACTGAGAATCTTCTAGAAAACAGAAGTAAAAGCTACTTTTCTAATCATAACCAGCCTAAATTAAGCTTTGGAATTTATTACACCAAGTCTCCCTTTCTATTAAAATAGCTTCTCGGGAAGCCGAGATGGCTCAGCAGGTTAAGCACTCGCTTTGCAGCCCTGGAGACTGAGGATCGAATCCCAGCCCCAGCCCGTGAGGACCCATATGCTGAACTGCAGTGTGCTTCCCATGCGGGAGGCCCCCAGTTCAGTTCTTGCCCTCGCCAAGTTCAGCCCCTGGTTCACCGGGGCGTGCCTCCCATGCCAGAGGCCCCCAGCCCAGCTCCCGCCCTGCTCAGCCCCCACCCACCTGTGTGGAACAAAACCATGTCGAAAACTGATGAAGTTCAACTATGGAGACTGCTCTGGGCCCTCCCCCTTCTCTCTGTCTCTCTGTCTCTGTCTCTCTCTGTCTCTGTCAAAACCAATAAAATAAATCTTAAAAAAAAGAAAGAAAATAGCTTCTCATCTATGAATGCAATGCCAATAGAAATTAATAACACCAGGCATAAAATACAAACTAAAAAAAGATGCCGAGATAGCTCAGTGGTGGAGCACTTGCCTTGTAATCCTGGGATCCAAGGTTCAATCCCTGCCTGTACAAATCCATATGCTGAACTGTGTCGTGCAGGTGGTGACCTGCCGGATGGTACAGTAGTGAAGGTTCTGGCCTCCCATGGGGGAGGCCCCCAATTAGGTTCCCACCCCACATCCACCTGGGTAGAATGAAACCATGTTACAATTAATGATGCACAACTATGAAGATTGCTCTGGGCCCTCCCTCCTTCTCTCTCACCTTCTCTCAAAACAATAAAATAGATCTTATAAAAAAACTAAATTTGGGGAAGCTGGGATAGCTCAGTGGGTTAAGTGCTCACTTTGCAGAGCTGGGGACCAGGGATCGAATCCCAGCCCCGGCCCGTGTGGAACCATATACTGAACTGGGAGCTCCCCCCAGTTCAGTTCTTTCCCTCTCTCTGTATCTCTATCTCTATCTCTCTCTCTCTCTCTCTGTCCAAAATAAATAAATAAATAAATAAATATATGAAAAAAAAAACAAAAAACTAAAATTTAAATCTCAATTATAAATAATGAAATGTAATAAAGAAGCTTTGCATACAACATATTTTGATCTTTATCAAAATTCTGGGCTGGAAGTTCTATCTCAATACTAATTTTTGAAATTATCTCAAATACAACCCTTATAATATACAAAATCACAATATAATAGAGGGGAAGCCAGGATGGCTCAGTGGGTTAAGCGCTCACTTTGCAGCCCTGGGGACCGAGGATCAAATCCCGGCCCCGGCCCCGTGGACCCATATGCTGAACTGGGGAGTGCCCCCAGTTCACTTCTTACCAGGGTGAGACCCCAGCCCAGTTCCTGCCCTGTGCAGCTCCGCACCCACCTGTAGACTGAAACTATGTGGAAAAACCAATGATGTGCAACTGTGGAGACTGTTCTGGGCCCTCCCCCTTCTCTCTGTCTTTCTCTGTAGCTCTCTCTCTCTCTCTCTGTCAAAACAAAAAAAATAAATCTTTAAAACAAACAAACAAACAATATAATAGAAAGGTCTAACAACACTAAGTATTAGTGAACTTTTATAACAAAGTAGAACAACCAAGATCAGAAGAATCTATTTCAAATGAAAAGCTTACTCAACCTAATTTAGCATATACTCTAGGACACAAATCCATATTTTAAAGACCTGGTGATTTAGGAAGAAATTAATCAACCATAAACAAAATAATATTAAATCACTGTGCCAATTTTTCAACGTTAGAATATGCACAGTTTAGTTTTGTTTTGGAAAATTAATTTAAACATCTTTTAAAATAACAAAAACATATATACAATCCAGGAATTATACTCAGGTTGGTATATATTATATATAACCCAGTGCTGGGATTACAACTATACAAAGACTGATTTTATAACACACTCCAAAGTTTTCCTGAAAGCAGTCATTACACAGACCTATTCCAATAATGTTATTTTTGCAGGACACTTTAGAAGCCTGGGACACATTTTTGTTAAACATGCTTAACTGTAGCAAATTTTAAATTCTCTGAGATCACATATGATTTATTGGAAGAGACAACTGTCATTGAGAACTACATATGGCAAATAGACCAAGCTAAATAAACATGTTCTGGTTAAAATAAAGGGGACTGACTATAGCATTTTTAATGATGTTGGTTTTCTTAAAAACTGTAAAAGCAAATTTTAAATGGGAATTCCAAGCATTTTGATTAGCAGTAGTGTCTATGAGGACTGTCTGAAAAAAATCCAGCTATTGTCCATATAACTAGAATGGTTACATGGCTGGATACTTTCTGGACAGCCCTCGTATGAAAGAAGAGTATATTCCTATACTATGATCTCTGTAATCCCAGAACACAGTCCTGTACTTGACATACCTACATAAATTTCTTGTACAGTGGCTTAACTGTTTTTCTGATGTTTTTACTAGCTGCTCCTGAGTGGTGAATATTATAGTATATTAATGAATCATTAGCCTTTTTAGCTTCAAGATACCTAACTACCATCAATAACAATTAGGGAAGGCTTGGAAAGAAAAAATATTCAATATGGTCAACTTCAATATGTAATATATAGCATCTTTCTTTTTTAAATTTAATAAAGCTGCATCTGCACTCACATTAGTCTACCTCCAGTACTTCATACGCATTATAAAAAAATTGCAGGAGAGCACCACATTCATAGTATATACAATAAAGAAAAAATATAAGACAATGTAAATCATCAACAGCATAAAATAAAATTTTGTCAAGAAGCTACCTATTCATTACACCACGACTATGGAGTCCAGAGGGCAAGACCATACATTTTATATGCTTTCCCACACAACAAATTAACATGGTTGACTGACTGTTAATGGCATTTAAAGAATGTTAAAGTATAATTACAAAATAACACAGGTTATTATTTAAGGAAACATCAAACCTCTCAAAATAAAATAAATTTTATTTATAAAATTAAATTTGTTTTGTTAAACAATAAAGAAAAGTTTTGGAATGGAACGTATCATATTTTGCTGTGTCTAATGCGCAGGTTTTGCCCAAATTTGTGAGGAAAAAATAACAATGGGCATGATACATGGGTAGTACTATTTCCGTATCTATATAAATGTTTTTACTTCTTTTATTTATGCTTATGAATTAGAAGTGTAACTCTAGAAATCAAAACTAATATCTACATGCAAAATAATACCCTGGAGTACGATAATCTAATCGTTCGCTCAGGCCCAACTCATCCAGTGTCCTTCTGTGCTTCAGCCTCCCTCGCCTCTGCCCTTGTCAGCTCTGGGCTTCCAATCCGCCTACGGTTGTGTTTTGGCCCATGTTCCCAGGTTCCCAGCTCACTCCCTCTTCTGCCAGGCTCTAGGTTGCAATCTGAGGCCCCATCTGTCCCTTTCCCTTTTCTCCTGCTCGACTCCCTTTCTCTGACCTTGTATCTGTTCTTGTGTTTTGTAATCATTATATGAAATTTCTTATACCATAAAATGTTAAAAAAAAAACAAAACTAAAATTTCTCTATAATACAAAAAAACAAGTACCTGATTATAAACAAATAAAAATTTGAATTAAAAAAATCAAAAGATTTTTTCCCTGAAAGCTTGGGCAAAAAATGTGGGCACATTATACACAGCAAAATACAGCAAAGGGAAATGTAAAAATACAGATGACCTAGTTATCAGAACTCCTGATACTTTTTATTGTTTTAGGGGACCTTTTACCTAATAAATGTTACAACGTGTGGTGTTTGATTTTAGTTTTCTTTCCAATTCTAGAAACTGACTGTGAGTCCTTTTATAGTATTTACTTTCCTCTTCCTATTCTCCACCCACCTGACCCCCAAACCTGCTTTGGACAGCTTCTTTTTTTTTTTTTAAAGATTTATTTTTATTGTTTTTGACACACACACACAGAGATACAGAGATAGCAACAGAGAGAAAGGGGAGGACCCAGAACAGTCTCCATAGTTGCACATTATCGGTTTTTCCACATAGTTTCATTCCACAGGTGGGCGGGGCTGCACAGGGCAGGAACTGGGCCGGGGTCTCGCCCTGGTGAGAACTGAACTGGGGGCACTCCCCAGTTCAGCATATGGGTCCACACGGGGCCGGGGCCAGGATTTGATCATCGGTCCCCGGGGCTGCAAAGTGAGCACTTAACCCACTGAGCCACTCCGGCTTCCCCTGGACAGCTTCTTTAAGGCAAAAGAGTGGATACAAATGTCACAAATTCTTGAATAAAGAGTTAAAATTACAGTATCATACAACTATCCTGACTTTTTTAATCTTTGTTTTCTAGGGTACCAGTTTAATTCTTAGAAGCAGAAAACACAAGAAGCTCTATGTTCTAAGTAAAGTTAATTGATTTCTGGCTACCCAGGAAATACACAGCAAGGAGCTGTGTTCTATGCAAATTCTGACAACAAATCAATCTAGTAATACCTACCACCCGGGGATAGAAAAATATTAATAGAAAAAGAGCTCACAGAACAAATACTCAATGACTAAAAAGTACAGGAAGAAAACAACATAAATGTGGAGATGAGAAGGAATCAGAGCTAGATGAAAACACATGACAGATCAGTCAGCTACACTGAAGTAGACCAAGGTGGTGGGACAGATCACCATGACAGGAGATGAGAGTGGAATGTAGGCAGACAAGAAGTGAAATGGACAAAGGTGAGGGATGACAGGAGCTGAAGTATAAGAAATAACAACAACAAAATCCAGGAAGTGGCACACCCAAGGAAACTGAGAGTAAAGAGACTAGAAGAATTTTCAATTGGAGGTTGAATCATGGAAAAGGCAGGAAGTAGGCAAAACAGAGATACCAAACAAGAAATTCTGGATAGATGAGACCAGGTGATGATAAGTAGGTAAGACAGAAAGAGGGGAAAAGGTTGAAGTAAAACAGGTCTACAGGAGAAAGAAATATTTTTCTAAAATTACTTCTGGAATTCACTTTTTAATTAAATTAAAAAATCTGTTCATTTGCTTATATTTCTCTATGTTGAATAAAACTTGATACATTTGAATAAAGGTTTCCTCGACGTACAAAATTTTTGATGAGGTCAACAGACTTAGTCAATCACAAAAAGTTAAGAAGAGCTGAAAACAAATTTACTCATGTCAGTTATTTACCTTAGCTCTGACAAACTAAATTTTAGTACCAACAACATATACATACACCTTAATGACCTCATTGACTAACTGCTTCATTTGTTAATTACAAAACCTTTTTCTCTCTCTCACACTCTCTCCCCTGTACTTAGACCAGCATTTGGAACAAATTGCTGAAAAAAGGTTTGATGGAGGTTTAAAATAAGGTTAAAACAATGGTTATGGGGTGCTGTAAATTTTCTATCAATTTTACTACTCATGTTATGCTGGTCTCCTAGATAACTGAAAACTAAACACAGATGAACTAAAAACAGTTCATCTTTAATTCCACCTAGAAACAGTAAAGGAAAACAAAATATTAAGCAAGAACATAAAAATAGTAAAGAGCGATAACTCTAAAAAAATAACGTAGGGTAGAAGAATAATCATACCAAAGTGCTATTTATGAAGATATAATTCTCATTTTTACAATGAAAAATATGCTCTTAAGATCCTCAGGCCAAACAATTATGCAAGAAAAAGGCAGCACATAGAGAGGCTGAGTAGATAAAGATGAATGTAGTCACAAAGATTATGACGGCAGCACATTATTATTAAGTAAATTAGTCAGCATCCTGAACCATTCATTATTAGTGAAAGTCAATTTCTAGGAGTCATATCCTAATGAATTGTTCCTATTTCTCCTACTATATCTACTATTTTTCTCTATTCACACAGAATACAACTCTGATCATAAGTAGATCCTTACCTATTGTAGTAGAGGAAAATATTATACACCAAAGTAGATGGATTTAAAAAGACAATATAAGGACCATGTAAAGAAATATGTGAGTCATTCACATTTTCAGAACTATCTTCTTTCAGCTGCTCAAAAACCCTAAATAGCATGTGGGTCGCTTCTTGAAATGTGCCTTTTCTTCAGTATTTTACCATTCTTCCATGAATATCTTAATGAGTCACTTGGCCATGTAAGTCCATTCACAGCCATCCGACATTATTGTTTACTTCTAGAAACTGTTGCTGCTCCACAGGATTTAGGAGACATCCTGAAGGAACAAACCTGGTTCTTTGGTTTCTATTGAGGATATGCTGAAACTAGGATTCTCTCTCTCATACTCAAAGATGACAAGGAAGCCAAATTGTGCTATTTCCAAGGTAAGATGCCTTGAAAAAAAAAAGTTAAAAATCAACCAGATTTTCAAAAAACAAAACTCTAAAAAGGCAGTGTAAATTCTCACATATTTCCTTCTTACATTTAGGCTACCACTGAAAAACAATTAAATAAAAATTTTAATCTTTCACTTCAGTTTTAAATATACTGTATTTTCTCCAAAATTTAAGAAGGCACCACAGGGTATACAATAAAAGCATTGTAAATAACTGACAGTTCATGAAATTAATTAAAACATCAGTTAAAATTATAAAGTAATTCTTGTGATTGATGAAATTTTGATCATTAACCATGGCCAAAACAGAAGGTGGGCTTTGAGAAAACACTATTTCTCCCCACTCACATCTTACTTGGAAATGGCATGAACAAGCATGCTTTATATTCAGCTGTAAAGTAATCTACTAAACTGATGACCTGAAAAATTTCTTTCAGTCATTACATTCTGAAATTGCATAATATCTGGTGATAAAATCTTGGTACCACTGAACCAACTTAATCATTTGATTTTGCCTTGATTTTTCCTATCTGTAAAATACAAGGCTTGTTCTTCTTACAGGGGAAGGTAGTTTAAAATGCAGATGCTCAGGTCATGCTCCTGAAATTAGGCTAAGATAGGGGTGTTTAATCTTTTGGTTTCCCTGGGCCACATGAGAAGAATTGTCTTGGGCCACATATAAAATACACTAACATTAACAATAGCAGATGAGAAAAAAAAAATTGCAAAAACATTTCATCATGTTTTAAGAATGTTTACATATTTGTATTGGGTGACATTCAAAGCTGTCCTGGGCCACATGCAGTTCACAGGCCGGGTGTTGGATAAGTTTGGGCTAAGACATCTGTTACTTTTATAATAAACCCTGGGTCATTCTGATGTACACTCCTAAGAAAACCAACACAGATTATATTTAGGATCCAGCTCTACAACCCTAATATTCACAAAATGGGAGAGTAAAGATTTCATTAAATTATCCAGTCAGCAGGCTTAAAATAAATGAATCAGTGTACCACTTTCTCTTTTCCTAAAACCCTCCATTCAGAGAAGAGCCTAAAATTAAGGCCAATATGCCAACTGGGTTAAAAACTTCAATACATATTTTAACTCAAAATTTCCAAATTATTTATTCAAATTTTAAATAGAACACAACTGTGGGATAATACTCATAAGTTGCTTCTACATGCCATCCCAAAGCATGTGCTGAAGTTAAAATACAATAGCATATGACATTTCTTCACTGACTCAAATTATAAAGCTGCCCCTAAGACAAATGACACATCCTCCTATTCAGAAGAAATGATCTATAACTCAGTCTACTATACCTGCAGAGCATGTGTCCTCCAGGCTGCTAACCAGGTTTGTGGCCCATGCTTCATTCAAGGGCACTTCCTCCTGATTCCTGAGCAGTGGGAGTGGTGATGTATGTACTCCCCTATCTGTGGAGTCATTTAGATTCAGTGACTCTGTTGATGCCCAACACCCCAAAACAATACTGTCAGTGCCTGACAAACGGGATCAAGATTTTGCATAAGAACAAAGCAAACTGACAGACGTGCACAGGAAACCTTCAATAACACTCACATTCTGGTAAATTACTACCACTAGGAGTTTAAATCTAATAAGATACCAAATGTCATTCAACATTATTTTATTTTGCATTAGTTTTATAACACCAAATTCATATCTTAAACAGTCACTGCAATATGTCCTGGTGAATCACTGTCCTAGAATTCAATAACTCTGAACAGTTCCATATAATGCTTACTCAATTTGAGATTCAAAATTCAGTTTCTCTCCCCTTGCCTTTAGTCATTTCAAAATACAGGTGTCCCCTTAACCATTCCATTATCAACCTCTTCTCTCTAGCATTGTTTCTGCAGCTCAAAATCATTGCACTACTTTATGCTACTTTGAATTTAAAAAGAGTACCTTTTACAGCTGAGAAAGTAATGTCTACTTTTAGATCTGTCTTCTGCCTTCCCTAGAGAAACCACATTGACTCAAAAGCCAGACTGCCTGGGTTCAGAGCCTGTGTCTCCCTACTTATTACTTGCGCTGTGATTTTTGGCAAGTAAGTTAATTACCATGCTCTGCCTGCCTTAGTTTCCTCATTTGCAAAATAAGACTGTACCTACTTCAAAAGACTGTTGTGAGTCATATAAATTAACATGTAAAGGCACCTGGGACAGTAGCTGGCACATTTTAAGCATGATATAAATGTTGACTATTATTATTATTTTGTTTTATTTAGCTCCAAATTCTCACACTGGTTTACTTGTGTACACAATGTCTGCCCAACTAAAATACTACCGACCTGCAGACTGGGACCACATATTGAATATCTCTGATGTTTCCCCCATGGTATCCAATATTCAATCAACAGATAAATATGAACCCACTCAGTATGTATTACTATATTGGATGAACAAGGGAATTCTCAAATATAGCACTGTATAAATACAGTAGACTCTTCTTTAACCAGAACTCAAACAATTGGCACTCTCAAGCAACCGGCAAACTTCTTTTGCCGGTTGCTTAATATTTTGCCAGTTGCTTAAAAGTGCTGGTTGTTTCAGTTCCAGTTAACAGGGAGCCTACTGACATTTATCTGGCATCTACCAATCCCTATAAGTGCTGCTTAACTGAGAGACTGTACTGTATATATTCCCTACCCCCAGTAGCCTTTTCTTTGGGTGGGAAAACACACAAAACACAAATAACAATGTACAGCCATAGAAGATTAAATGCTAAAGTATGTGGTATAAAAAGCTAACATTCAAAGGGGCTCATCATGGGCTGCAGGCTAGGTGGAAAGCATAAGGTTGTAGTGGTGCTGCCCCTAGAGAGGCGGTATCCAACCTTTTGGCTTCCCTGGGCCACAAAGGAAGAATTGTCTTGGTCCACACATAAAATACACTAAAACTAACAACAGCTGATGAGCTAAAAAACAGAGGTCCAAAATAATCTCATAATGTTTTAAGAAACTGTGTTGGGCCTCATTCAAAGCTCCTGAGCTGCAAGTTGGATACGCGTGCATCCCAGAGTTAAGTGGGATTTTCACCAGTGGAAAGAAGAGAGAAGACAATTCCAATGTATTTTTTGTTCATTTCACAAATATTTACTGAACAATTTCCTTATGCCAGGTTCTGTTCTCAATTCTGGGGCTATGGCAATGAGTGACACAGAAAAGGTCCTGGCACTCTGGAAGTTTAAAAGGTACTCCATGTGAAAGTCAAGTTTTGAATTAAGAAATGAGAATGACTTCTCTTCCAATCTGATGAAACCTAACATCACTTAAATGTCTTACAAGCAGGAGCCAATGCTGGCATTATGGGTCACCCAGGCTTTCTAACAATGTGTCATACATACAAAAATGGCTTTCATGAAAAATTCAACAGTATTCCATGTACTGTATTCTAAATGTTCCACTGTTTCTAAAGCACAGTAAAGGGATGGATATTCTCCATATTTCTGGATACATATAAGAGATTTACAAACATATAGTCAATGTTATTGGTACAGTTTTCATAATAGAAGCTGTGATGGCCCAGTTCCTAAATTTTGTCCAAATGAAACCTATTTAATGCTTTTCTGTATACCTTTGTGCTTTGTCTCCCCTCCCCCTTTTCTTCATCTACTAGTGGCTGCCTTCAAAAATCAAATATCAGCTAGGAAAAGAGCCTGAAGTTGCATGTGGTGTCAAGGGCCAGATAGTCACAATGGGTACAAATGTTAACTCCAAAGGAAAACAAGAGTATATTTATCTTCTTACATCCTCACATTGATGACAAGTCTCCACTCACCCCCTTCCCAAAAACAATGCCCTTGGGAAAAGAAACCATTTTATAAATACTGACTGGCAAAGCATTCTCAGTATTTTCCTCTCCAACAATGGACCACTAGAATAAAATATGTGAAATCCAATATGCTCTAATCACAAACAAGATACCGTACATTTCCAAGCACTTGCCTCACCTTCTCCAGTCCTTTCAACTACTTCTATTCTCAGAAGATGTAGAATTGTTAGATCCCACCATCATTCTCCCCATAATTAGGCCTATATAAATTATTAAATTTTATCTGTGGAAACAGCCAAAATAAAGTTCTTGATTAAAGAAGTGAAAATTACTTAAATAAATCCAATAAAAAACTTAACTTCTTGGGATAGGAGATAGCTCAGCAGGTTGAGCTCGTACCTTGCAGCCATGAGGTCCAGGGATTGAATCCTGGCCCTGGCCGGTGCAAACTCATATTCTGAATTGCGGCGCAGCTGGTAATCACGGGGATGGCGGCGAAGGTTCTCACCTCCCATGCAAGAGGCCCCAGTTCATTTCCCACCCACATGGCCCTATGTCCACCTGTGTGGAATAAAACCATGTCACAACTAATGATGTACAACTATGGAGAGTAATATATTATTCAATTTCTTTTGGATTATTGGATTTCTTTTTGGGAAGCAGATCTCACAAGATTGGGGTCCGCGCCCTTCTCTCTGTCTCTCACCTCTCTCTCACCTTCTCTCAAACAATAAAATAAATCTTTTAAAAAAAACTGGGGGGTGGGGGGGTGGGAATGGGCACCAGATATATGGTGATGGAAGGAGAGCTGATTCTGGGTGGTGAGCACATAACGCAATACATAGGTGATGTAATGTAGATTTGTGCATCTGGAAACTATCTAATTGTTACCAATCAATGTCACCCCATTAAATTTAACAAAAAACAAACAAAAAACCTCCTAATGCACAAAGTACTAGACTTGGCATTGAATGTTTAAGATATTTACAGGCAAAATGAAAACAGGATGAACCCCTATAATGTAGATAATCCAACATTCTTTTTTTTATCTTTTCACATTTATAGAGGGAAATTATCTTTTTGTCTTCAGTGCATATTTATTTCTATTTTACTTTTGACAGATAGAGAGAGAGACAGAGACAGAGACAGCTAGAGAACCGAACTGTGGGAACTCCCCAGCTCAGCATGTGGGTCCTGCCTGGGCCGGAGCCGGGATTCGATCCTCGGTCCTCATGGCCCCAAAGCGAGCGCTCAACCCGCTGAGCCGTCCCGGCTTTCCCCAATCCAACATTCTTAACATTCACATACCCATCAATGTTAGATTGATCAACAAATAGCCAACCCACTGTTTTTTATTTATTTCCTTGACTTGGTATTAGAAAATTATTTGTTAATCCTTAATTAGGAATGTCACTTAGAAACTAAATATGGAAAGAGGGGGCCTTTCAGAGGGGATCATTAAGGCTTTCCCAACATTTTCCTTTTTCCAATGTCCAAGCATAGCCTGTTTATTGGGTGACAATATGTAATAGGAACTTGGATAAATAAAGAGGCACAGGGCTGTGGAAACTATAAAATACCCAAATAAAGGGACTAATTGCAATTTAAAAGCCATTTCCAACTGAAAAACACATTAATTTATAAGTCACTTTATGTTGCCAACACCCTTATTTTACAAAAGCTGAAACGTAAGTTATTTGGACACATTCAAATCAAACTCATGTATTCAAATATTTTTGAGCAACCTACGCTTATGCAAAAAGTCATCCTGGAAGATTAAATGAGATAAAAGCATATAGACCATTTGACAGAAGCCTGGCAAACAATCAGTACTCAACATTGCCCATTAACATGGTTCCTAATTTTCCAACTTTATAGTCAAACTAAATGGTTAAAAAATTATATATGATTATATATATATATATATATATACACACACACTAACATGTATTAACACTATAAATAAAGCCAGTATGTTATTGTACCAAGTAATGCTCTTCATCTAGACAAAGGTGAATTTAATTGTAATGGAATGATCCACAAAGCAGAAGAGAAAACTTACTACGGGGTAGTGTTAAATATTAGGTCTTATCTCTGCTTATCAATTACAAATACAATCTCTACATGGACTAGCATGAATTACAATTAGCAGTTAGCTGATCCTAGAGAACTAGCTCAAAATGGTTAAGACCTTAAGCACGTGTACAAATGGCCACTTATTTGCAACGCTGCACCAAACACCGAAATCTACTTAAATACTGATGCTGAAATCCTACATAAATTCATTACTTGTCTCATGATAGAAAATACATTTTTCAAGTCCCTACACCAATTTTTTTTTTTTTTTAATACCCCGAAGTCACTTTAACAATATTACAGCATCCGGGCCACATCCCATTTTTTTTTAAACCTTCAATAGTCTCAACCACGCATCACTTATGGTGAGAGGGAAAATGGAAAGACAGTTTAGAGAGCATTTGCTTTACCAAGTAAACATTAAAGTAAATACTAAAAGTAATTCTCGCCTTCACTACGAGAAAAGAAAACTTTGTATTTCCCAGCTTAATCTCGATTCGTGGGACAACGCACATTCCCTCCTCCTACAGCAAGTTACGTCTGGGGCGCACCGAAGTGGGGCGGGTGGAGGCACGGAACTCCCGGGTAATGACCTGTCCCGGCTACTTCCCGCCAGGTTTTAGCACACAACAGCTAGAGCCACGTGGACTTTCAGGCCGGGACGGCGAGGCCTAGGGCACTAGAAGCCCCCCAGCCCCAACCCCTCCTGCCCCGCCCTCCCACGGGGGTGGGGGGCACGCCGGGCTCCATGCCAGGGGATCACGGAGGGTGGCACGCGAGACGGGGGATCGGGGGGCGGGGTGCGGCGATGACGGGGTGCGGCGATGACGCACGGCGGGGGAGGGGAAGAGAGCCGGGCTCCACTCACGCACCCGGGGGCGGCACCGGGGCCATCGCTGCGTCCCTTGCGTTCAAAGACTGAAGGGGGGGCAGACGTGGGGAGGGAAAGACCTGGCTTCTTGTCTCATCCGGAAACCGAGGGACCGGCAGGAAATGACGAAGGCAGAGGTCGTCCAGGTCCGTGCAGTAACCGGTTCCCGCGAGTCAGGCCCCGACTCCAGGGGAAAAGGCCCCGAGCGGAGCAACCTGGCCGCCTGCCGCCTCCAGAGCGGGCAGCGTGAGTGGACCCAAGCCCCCGCGTCTCTTGGGCCCCGACCTCGCGTCGCTCGGCCCCGCCTTCCGTCCGCGCGCCGCCCCGCCGCGTACTTTCAGGGGAGGGGAGACGAAGGGAGGGATGTCGCTGTCCGCTCCACGCCCCCAACCCAGGACTGGAGGCCTCCTCTACCTACCTCGTCCTTGCTTGGAGCTTCTCAGGATCTTAGGGAATAGTGAGGCTCCCAGTTTCAGAAACGCGAACAAAAACTTGAAGCAGCCGTATCCGCCATGCGAACATAGGGCGCGTCGACGGCACCGGGGTGGTTGGGGTTTAACCAGAGTGTTTTAAGATTGAAGCCCAGTCAAAAATGCGTAAGATCTGGCGGCTCTGGAGGCCACTTCTTGAACAGGATTATATTCCGTAAACGCTCAACTGGATTTCTTTTTGGGAAGCAGATCTCACAAGATTGGGGTCAGAGCTAGAAGAGATAAATTTTGGGAGTCAAATGCATGTGACAGCCCAGCCCCTCCACTCCCTAGATTGTGTGACTTTGGGGAAGATATACTGTATAACCACCACCACCATCTCAGTTGCTTCTGTAAATTGGAGCTTGAGTGCCTCCCATTAGGATAGTTGTGAAGATTAAGTGAATATGTGGACTGCCTAACACTTAAACCCTTAAACGTTAATTCCCTTCTTCCTGAAGGCCTATTAGCTTGTACCCCTCTGCGTCAGGAACCCAAACATTAAGTGTTTAAGTTGACTGAGAAAAAAATTACATGCAGTGGATTGTGTTATAAGGAACTCTGGATCTGTAAGTAATTAGAATCTGCATTTGTATCAAAGTAGAGACAAAAATGATAGCATAAAGATAAGTGATAATTTTAGAATCACCTAGACATGGTATCTGGAACCCAAAATCAGGGAACTAATTTAAAAACTTACAATGTAGTCACTTGATTTCTAGAAAAATGCTCCTCAACCTAAAAGTTTATCAAACAATCCAAACCTTAGTTGTCATATTTTGGCAATTTATTTTTTAATACTAATGTTTACCTGGGACTTAATCTAGCTCATCCTAAAATCTCCTTACTGAAGTTGTTCAAGGATTACTACGGTATACAGAAAAATATGTGAAAAATATTTCGTTTTCTCCAATGACAAATTTGAGAAATCAATGAATCATGACCCAAGCACATGACTAGTTACATTGGTGATCTTAATGAAACATTTACTTGCCAGGAATGAGTCATTATAATGCCCCTGGGCATTTTGCTTTAGACTGGAGAGGAAGGCTGTGGTGTTATGCAGTGACTACTCGGCAGGTATATATGTGTACACTTGGTTAGACTGTGGCATGCTGGAAGAGGATGGTCATAGTTCAGGCCACATGTGAGCCATGGATCTGTACTCTTATTTTGGACAAGATCATTCCTCATTCCTGGCAGTCTTACAAAGTCATGCCATTGGTCATGATGGAGGTCTGGGCAGGAAAGGCCTACCCTCAGTGCAAATCTTTCACAATGACACTACTACAAATAACTCCAGTGCATGTCCCTGGAACTGGAACAATAGTGTCATTGCATACCAATGATGTATAAAATATGTTATATAATTCACATTAAAATTTTACCATTCTTGGTCAGCAATCATTTGAAATAATCTGAACTTAAAAACTGGCATATTTGTAGCAGGAGGAAGACAAGTTCTGTAGGAATACACTATTTATTGAGTGGCACATGAACAGAATTTTGTGAAAAATTAAAGGCAGAAATTAACTTGGCTCACATGCACTTAGGTGTTAGAAAACAAGCAGAAACAGTCATAATTTGTCAGATAAATGGCACCTGCAAAATGTTCTAGTGGCCATTGCTGTATGTTTTTTTCTTCCCTAATTTGTTAACTCCCAGTCATGAAAGCTACCACCCTTGCTCCATAAACTATCCAAGGCCTTCTGCAGCATCTCAAAGCAGATATCTAATGTTTTACTTTTTTGCCAAACAGAATCATTGTTGATATTTTACATTTTGGCACCAAGAAAATTCTGGATTCTAAATTATACAGACAATTATTAGCCTTTGGTCTTCCAAAAGTTTCCATATCTAAAATTGGCTGATTACTTACTATAAATCATAATGTTATATTCAGAAAAACTCTGGAGTTCAGTTTTAAGGAATAAGAATTGAAACTTTGAATATACCAAATTACCCTCTTGAAAGAGGGGTTGGGGGAGCCAGGATGGCTCAGCAAGTTAGGGGCTTGCTTTGCAGCTCCAGGGACCGAGGATCAAATCCCGGTCCCCGCCTGTACGTTCCCACAAGCTGAATTGGAGTGTGCTTCCTGTGCAGAAGGCCCCCAGTTTGGTTCTTGCTCTTGGCTGAGGGGGCAGGGTGTGCCTCCCACTCAGGAGGCCCCAGCCTAATCCCACCCTGTGTGGCCCCCACCCACCTGTGTGGAAAACTGGTGACATACAACATGGAGACTACTCTGGGCCCTTCCCTTCTCTCTGTCTCTGTCTCTGTCAAAAACAATAAAATAAATCTAAAAAAAAATTTTTATAGAAAAAAAGATCACAGTCGGACTTTAATATATAAGAATTTGGTATGGTCTGATGTTTAAATCTTGCATTTATAAATTTTTATAATTTAAAGTAAGCTCTGTTTTTATTATTCCATGGCTAATATTTACAAGATCAATCTTTATATTCATCAGATACCAATAGATGTTTTCAGAGAAATTATTTTTACCTTCAGGGTCTAGAGTTTAATGAAATAGCCATTCATGATATTTACTTTGTATAAATGAGTACAGTAGGTCCACCATGGTCTGACAAAGACTTCAGGTGTCAGAAAGGAGCAAATATGCCACATGGCTTAGGAGTAGGCCTCTGGGAAAATCTCACTTTATGTAGAGGCAAAGTATAAGAAAGACAACAGATGCTGCCCCTAATATACCCTTGTTAACTTACTGAGCCAGATCTGCCTTAAAGCATATTTTGGAGGCTTATAGGACAGATTGCAAGATATTTTAGTGGAAGAATTTCTGCAATGCCTTCATTGTGTGAATGTCTTTTAAAAAATGCAGAACAATTTCTTGGACATTTCAGATACTCTTTTTCTTGGTATTAGAAAATGGTTGCCTTATTCTTAGAAATTGCATTACAGTTACCACATATCATTTGTTCAGTTTTTCTTTTTTTTATAGAAGGCTTAAAATAACACTTCTGGATTGCTTTCACATATTAGGTCATTTTACTTAGACTTATCTTTTATGTCCAACACAGAGGAGGAACTTTCTCCTTAAGGAAAAATCTAACTACCTTCCCAAACAAATAAGAAACCCCTTTTACTTGCTAGTAATGTATTTGATACACTTGCTATTACCACTCAGCTTTCTGTGGGAATGTCCAAAGAATGCATTTCCTTGAATAGAAGTCACAGCTGTGTAAATAGCACAAAGTAATTTTTTTATCCCATAGCTTCTTTCAACCACATTTGGCCAGCAGGCCAAAACTAGATGAAGCTCCAAACGTTTTCCAGTTACATCGGGAGGAGGCATGTGGGAGAGCATTGTTACGGCTACCACATCTTTTCTAGGATGCTATCATGAGGGCAACACTATTCTCTTAGCATCACAGCCAGTTGTTTGAGTCTGTGTTTCAAAGTATTCAATTGCTTTAATTTGGGTAATAATTACAGTTTGGAAACTGTGCAATGACCTTTCAACCTGGATCCTTTTAGTAGTATAAGATTTAAATTCTGGGTTTTAACCTTCATGAAGGAGCCTTAAAGTTTAAAAGTTGAAAATAAGGGGAACTATGTTATATGCCTTAGTTAGCTAGACCAGAGGTTGGCCAACTTTTTCTTAAAAAACCAGATTGTAAATATTTTGGGCTTTGGGGACTGTGAGACCAAAAAACCAAAAACAAACACAAGGATATTATACAGGTACTTATAACCATTTAAAATGTATCCATTTAGAAATGTGGAACCATCCTTGGTTCCTGTGCAGGCTGGAATTGGCCAGCAGGCCATATGTTTGCCAGCCTTTCTCCAGACAGTCATGCCATCAACCACTGAAAGAAACTCTGCTCTCTTTTCTCTTTTACAGCCCCATGCCTGGGGGTTATGGAGTGATGGGTGATGATGGCTCAATCGATTACAGTGTTCATGAGGCCTGGAACGAAGCCACCAACGTTTACTTGGTAGTAATCCTTGTTAGCTTTGGTCTCTTCATGTATGCCAAGAGGTAAATCTTTGAGTATCTCAGGGTAGATAAGAAATTGGGCATTTAAAACTTTGCAAATTTGTTTGTTTTATCTGCATGAAATACACAAATATTATTTCATCAGCGTTTTTGTTCCTGCTGTGAAAGCACTGTACTCGGTCTGTCCTTGAGCAGGGACAGCAAGGTTTGGCTTTGAAAACCCTGTTGAGGGAAGCCGGGATGGCTCAGTGGGTTAGGTGCTCACTTTGCAGCCCCAGGGACCGAGGATCGAATCCCGGCCCAGGCCCGTGCAGACCCATATGCTGAACTGGGGAGTGCCCCCAGTTCAGTTTTCACCGGGGCGAGACTTTGGTCCAAAGCGAGACTTTGGTCCAGGGCGAGAGTTCCTGCCCTGTGTAGCCCCAAGCCCACCTATGGAATGAAACTATGTGGAAAAACCAATGATGTGCAACTATGGAGAATGTTCTGCCCCCCCCCCCTTCTCTCTGTCTCTGACTCTGTATCTCTCTCTCTCTCTCTCTCTGTCAAAAACAATAAATAAATCTTAAAAAAAAAAAAAAAAGAAAACCCTGTTGCTTTAAGACAGGGATAGGCAAGGCATCAATGACAGTCCACTGGTGGACCACCAAGCAATTTTGGGATGACTGCCTGAATAATAACTAGCTAGTAGATTGCAACACTTGGATAAGTAGCCCTTACCCTGAAAAGGTTTGCCCAAGCCTGCTTTAAGAGATAGAGATTTAAGTGCAACTCTTGGCACCCAGACCAGATCCTCTATTCTTCCATTGTATCATTCCTAATACAACTCAGTTATATCATCCAGACTACTGTATTCCCTTGTTACACTTGGATATTGCATTTTCGGGGCTCACATCCCTGAAATGCAGAAACACTAACTCCTATGTGTTTAGCAATTCTCTCTTCACACATTTTAAGCTTTCCCTTCTGTTTCTTGTGTATGACTATATCATAACACTGCATGAACAATATTAGTATTATCTGATTACTTATCTGTCTACTGCACAAAAATTTCAGTTCCTTGAGAACAAGGAACTTTAAACTTTGTGTCCCTAGTGTAAGGTGACCAGATTTTAACATTGGTAAAGCAGGACACCATTGACCGGGGGGTGGGGGTGGGGGGGTTCTTGATTAAAAATTTGGTCTATCTCCTGCTGTTCCCTAGCTTGTCGTGCATTCTTTAAAAAAATCAGGACTTTTTTAAAATGCCGCGGGACGCGGGACAAATTGTTAAAAATCGGGACTGTCCTGCCAAAA
>PVKE010027702.1:0-21423 GCA_004027555.1 Craseonycteris thonglongyai | reverse complement strand
TTCCCATACTGAAGACTCATTATTATTATCTTTGTCAGGATATACACCTAATTATGATTCCTTGGTTAGAGACATGCAAACTCAGTCTTCCCATTAATGTTAAGGCAACAAAGTAAATTCTAAATCTGTCTTTATCTGTAGCTACTTTGAATTCATAAATATTGTTAATAATTATCCATGTTCTTTTAATTCCCCTGGATGTGAGTTTTTTGGCCCTTTAAATAATTGTTTTTTTTTTTAAAGATTTATTTTATTGATTTTTGACAGAGAGAAACAGAGGCAGAGAGAGACAGAGAGAAGGGGGAGGGCCCAGAGCAGTCTCCATAGTTGACATTAGTTTTCCATATAGTTTCACTCCACAGGCGGGCACAGGGCTGCGCAGGGCAGGAACTGGGCCGGGAGCCTCCAGAGTAGGTCCCGGCAAGAACTGAACTGGGGGCACACCTCAGTTCAGCATGTGGGTCCGCATGGGCCGGGGCCGGGATTCGATCCTCGGTCCTCAGGGCTTCAAAGCGAGCGCTTTACCTGCTGAGCCATCCCAGCTTTCCCTATTGTTGTTTTTTACGTAGGTAGATAAGCCGTATATCTATATTTCAGTACGAGGTGTACTCAGCGAGCTATTGATAGATTAGCAAAAAGTAAGTCATATTATTCTTTCATGATAAATTTTCCTGGCCCCAAAAAAACCGCAAAAGTGAAATATTGAAATCAAATTATCAGCCATACTGTGCATTTTTATAACAACTTTTTCATATTTACGGAACAAATAGTACAACAACTTATACATTGCAGTTGATAAAAAAATTAAATTGCATTTTAAGTTAGTAAAAATCTATCTTGAAAAAGTGTCGGAAAAATTGAATTTTTTAGGTACTGCATGTACGGAATGCTGCTATCAAAAGTTGCGTCTGGAAACTTATTTTCTTCATGAGCCTATATCTCGAAAACTTAAGTGATTTAAAAAATAAATGCCGTAGTTTTGAACATATATTTTACCTATCTACCCATACCTCGCTGGAATGCACCTTATACTGAAACACAGTGTATAAACATAGTATGCATTTCACACCCCTTCTTCCCCCTTAGACTATGCCTATGACAACAAGTCAATTGCGACACACTTTTAAGATAAAAAGTAGATCTTATATACAGAAAAGTTGACCACCCCTGGTATATATGAGAGGCTTAAGCTATTAGGAGGGAAAGAGTTGTGAGCAAAGAAACTTCTTGAGGTGGAAGAGAAGGATTAGCCTTAGGCATTTTTCTACTGTAAACAGATGAAAGAATGGTATGGATGAAATTGAATTAACTGGTTTGGTTCATTGCTAGAAGTTGAGGCTGTTTCTGTCTGATGGTATTTATTTCCTATGATGTTATCTGCTGAAAATGAGCCAAGTTCAGAGATTTGAGGAGTTTTGAAGTAGCTGTGATGGTGATGCTTGGATAGCTCAGCAGTTGAGTGCTTGTCGTGCAGTCACGAGGTCTGGGATTCGATTCCTAGCCCAGACCCAACCTGTGCAAATCAATATGCTGAATTGTGGCACAATTGGTAACTGCTGGGCTGGCTCAGCGGGAAGTTTCTCACCTCCCCTGGGAAAGCCCCCAGTTTGGTTCCCGCCCAGCATAACTCCACATCCACCTGTGTGGGATGAAACCATGTCTTAACAAACAATGTACAACTAGGTAGACTGCTCTGGGACCCTCCCCCTTCCCTCTCTCTCTTTCCCTCTCCCTCCCTCCCTCCCTCCCTCCAACATTAAAAAATAAATCTAAAAAAAAAGAAAAGAAATAGCTGCTATGGAGAGTGGTAAAAGACTTTGCCTAGGGAAACAATGATTTGCCAGGTATCATTGAGGGCTTAGGTTAAGTTGTACCGATATTGCAAGAAATTCTTCCCCCCTCCCCCATCAGGAGTTCAGGAGTATGGTGCAGAAGAGGAGAAAGTAAATAGCTGGATTGATATGGGGTTGCAATTTTGCTAGGTGAATGTGATGGATGAAAAATAGAAAATGCTGTTAGGAAATTAGCAAGAGTGTAAATGAAGTGGTATATACTCTCTGTGCCTATTTTCTGTATTTTTGAATTGGGAATGATAATAACAGTACTCAGGTTGTAATGAAGGTTTAAATGAGCTACTACATGTTTAATACTTGAATAGTATTTGGCACACAGTGAGTGCTCAGTCAATATTGTGCTGGCTGGAGGTGACAGTAAGAATGCAGGGTGTCCAGACCTGCCCGACTAACCCGGCAGACCTGAGATGGGTGAGTGGGAGATGAAAGAAAAACACGAAGACAACAGCTGGGATCAGGAGGACCTCTGACCGCTGATGGTGGAGAAATTGCATGGTTTTATTTTAGTCCACAGCGTATATACGGCAACTCAATTTCCATGTCAATGTATATTTTCTGTGTTAAGCCTTTCTGAGACCTTCTCCCTGTTACACCCCCAAGCTAGTTGCCTGTGGCTTTCTGCATACTTTCTCTTCAGAGATCAGTGGAGGCAAGACCCCTCCTGGACAGTCTTGCAGGACGCGGGGCCCTGCCTCTCAGATCCGGCTCTCCACAGCAGGGGATTGATGCGAAAATAGAGAGGAGACTGGCAATTGGAATCTCCACAAAATTGAGGAAGAATTGTACATGAGCTGAATTTATTACTTGGATTGGGATCTAATTGAGCGGTTCTTGGTTCAAGTTCCCTGGGAATGGAGGTTCTTAGCCTAGAGTCAGTGGTAGAATTCAGGGTAAAACACTTGGGTGTGAAAAAAAAATTTATTTTTAATGAACTATAACTGAAAATTACCGTAACACCTGCTTTAATTATGAATGTAGGCAACAAGCCAAGTAGTATTAGCAGTACTTGTGAGTTTGTCACTGATAGAAACCAGAGATATTTTCATATCACATTACAGTTATTGTAGACACCTCACATTACTGTCTGCTTATCACTACGTTGGAATTGCGTAGTTATTACTTTCCACTAAAATTTGTTTACTGTGCTAATAAACACATTATCATCACAGATTTATTTATTTTTAATATAACTTTCTTTTGTAATTCTGTGCATTTTATTCCATGCACTTAAAAGGCAGGGTAAGTATTTAAGTGCTAAGTTTTAGAATAAGGAGTGAGTATCTTTGTAAATTCCATTGAGGTATGGGCTTTCGTTTTTTTTAAATTATGACTTTTAAAAAATATTCATTGTATTATTCTTTTTGATGTTCAAATGATCTCACCTTTGGCATGTAGGATTTTCTTTCTTTTGGCTTCTGTGCTTTTGATAGGACTTTTGATAACTTCTTGCTTTCTGGTCAAGCTCAACAAATGTTCCAGGCTCATAGTGTGCATATCCTGTTTCACACCTGGAATTATTCATTGCTTCAAGGAATCCTAGTCTCTTTTAGTAGGGAACGGACCACAGTCTAGCTATTGGGTGTACTAAATGTTATTGGGTTGTCATTGCTTCTAGGACTTTACACAGAGATAAGAAACAAAAATTTTGTGGGAGGGAAAAATCAGTTTACATGTTTTTTATTCAAATTTAACATGTATATATATATATATATATATATATATAATTTTTTTTGGCTTACTGAATTTTACAGTTTATCTTTTTCTTAGTGAAAAGTCTCAATTTCTAAAATATTAACTTACTTTCATTGGCTTACTACATGCATTAAAATTTTTTCAAAATAGTTATAATTCCAGTGTTATTTCTTAACTATTGAATTCAGCCTAAAATTTCTTCTAGTTCTTTTACTAATGTGTTCACAAAAATACTGCATACTAAAGTCAGTTTAAAGTACTTCTTTTTCTTTGTGGTTGTATTAACTAAGTAGTATGCAGTTAGGTTAGTTCATTTGTTTTCAGTTCTTTAAAAAAATTTTTTGTTTTCTGTTTTGAATATGTATAAACTATATTACAGGTTAGAAGTCTGATTTCCATCATTGTCCTTTCTGCCTTATTTCTTCCTTCGCTATTGGTAATTAAAAAATATAGTTTGGGGTTATTGTCTCAGTGTATCTTCGCCTCTCTCCTCCATATACAAATGGTACCCTACTATAAATGCTGTTTGGCATCTGCCTTTTAACATGTGACAGTCTGAAGATTGATTGTTCCACATCATCACATAGACATCTTTTATGGCTCCACAGCTTTTCATTATGTGTATATCTATCTTGTATACTCATCATCATCGGATTGATGGGTTTACTGGTTGTTTCCAAGCTTTTCTACTTTATGTAGTGTTGTATGCCTGACTCTTCTTACATCTCAGTGACACTCTGTGTGAAGATTTTTATTACCTAATTCAGTTTCTTGTTACGGATTTATTCTGATTTTATATTTCTTGAGTAAGTTTTGGTAATTTGTGTTTTTTCTAGGAACTTGAACATTTTGTCTAAATTGTCTAAATTGTCATGAAGTTTATAGCATTTCCTTCTAATCCTTCAAACTTCTATATGGTTGGAAGTGATACTCCGTGTTTATTTTTGATTTTGGTAATTTGTGTATCTCTCTGCCATCTCCACCTTTCTTCTTTTCTTCTACTCTTGTTTTAACCTTGATCTTTTAAAAGAAATAACTTTTGGCTTCATTTTTCTATTTTTTCTATTCTGCATTTCATTGGTTTCCATGCTAATCTTTATTGTTCTTTTATCTTTGCTTTTTTTTTTTTTTTAGTTTCAGTTAGGTTGTTGATTCGAAATCTCTTTTTGTAACATAGGCATTTAATAAAACTACAGATTTCTTTCTAAACCTTGCTTCAGCTGTATCCCATAGAGTTTTGTGTTTTTATTTTCATTTAGTTAAAAATATTTCTTAACTTCCCCTATAATGTCTTTCACTTATAGATTATTTAGAAGTGGTAGATTAATTTGCAAAGGAGATTTCTTGGCTTTCATTGTGTTGATTTCTGATTTAATTTTCTTGGAGTAAAAATCATACTTTATGATTTTTATTCCTTTAAAATTTATTGCCTTATGGGCTAGCATATGGTCTATCTTGGAAACTCTTCCAAGTGTGCTTAAAAAATGTGTATTTTTCTGTTGTTGGTTCTATGAATGTCATTTAGGTCAACTTGGTTAATAGTGTTGTTTAGTTCTGTATCCCTGTTTTGTCTAGTTCTTTTAGTTTGTCAGTGTAATCTTCAACTACTGATGTATTTTTTCTTTCTGTGGTCATTTTTTGCATTATATATTTTGGGATTTTGTTGATAGGTATGTACATGTTGATTTATAATTGTTGTATCTTCCCAATAATTAGCTTCTTTATCATTATCAAATGTCCTCCTTAATTTTCTTTACTCTGAAGTCTTTTTGTGTCATATTAATATGTCTGTTTCAGCATTCTTTTGATTAGTGTTTGCATGGCATACAGGCATACCTTGTTTTTTGCACTTCACTTTATTGTACTTCACAGATGTTGCACTTTTTACAAATTGAGGGCAAGATCTTCCACCTGCATAAAGATTACAACTCACTTTATTGCAGTACTTGCTTTGTTGTGGTGATCTGGAACTTGAATCTTCAATATCTCTGAGGTATGCCTATATATTTTTTCCATTCTTGTAAACCTATTTATATTAGAGAACAAATGGTTAGATCTTTTTTCCAGTTTTGCAGTCTCTGTTTTTGATTGGAATATTTAATCTATTCATGTTTAATGTAATTATTGATAGAGTTGGCTTTACACCAGCCACTGTGCCCTTTTTTTTTTAAAGATTTATTTTTATTGTTTTTGACAGTGAGAAAGAGATATACAGAGACAGAGACAGAGAAAGGGAGGGCCCAGAACAGTCTCCATAGTTGCACATCATTGGTTTTTCCACATGAGTTTCATTCCACAGGTGGGCGCGGGGCTGCACAGGGCAGAAACTGGGCCAGGGTCTCACCCCGGTGAAAACCGAACCGGGGCACTCCCCAGCCCAGCATATGGGTCTGCACGGGCCAGGGCTGGGATTCGATCCGTGGTCCCCGGGGCTGCAAAGTGAGCGCTTAACCTACTGTGCCATCCTGGCTCCCCCCCCCCCTTTTTTTTTTTATCACTTGTGTTTTGTTCCTCTGTACCTCCTTTACTCCTTCTTTTGTGTTAAATAGGAAATTACAATTATGCCATTTATTTTTCTCTATCCATCCCTTTCTATATCCATTTGAGGGTTTTTTCCCCTTCAATGTTCATTTTAGGGATTATAATATGCATCTTTATCACACTTTTCTTCAAATTAATACTCATTTAATTACAGCAAAATATAGAAGCTTTGCTCCATTGTAGCTTCATTCACTCCCCCTTCCTTTGTGCAGTTTTTTGTCAGAAATATTACAACTTCATATGTTATAACTCCAACAATGCTGTTTTATACTTATTGTTTTATGCAATATTTTCCTTTTTAATCAGTTTTTAAAAGCAAAAGGAGAAAATATAATGTCTTTTTAAATTTATTTACCGTTGTATCTACCTTTTTTTCACATGGGTTCTGGTGTTATTATTTACTTTTAGCCAGTAGGACTTTCTTTTAATTTCTTATAAGGCAGGCCTGCTAGCAACAGATTCAATCTTTGTTTATAGTTGGAAATGTCTTTGCTTATCTGGGACTGTCTTTGTTTCACTTTCATTTTTTGGAGGATAGTTTTGCTGGGTATATATATTCTTGGTTGATTTTTTTTTTCTTTCAGTGCATAGACTATGTTATCCTAATGTCTTCTGCTCTCCAGTGTTACCAGTGACAAGTTATCTGTTTTTTTTTATTGTTATATTTATTGAGGTTGCGTTGGCTGGTAACAATTACATAGTTTCCAGGTGTACATTGCATTGTTTATGCATTGTATTATGTGCTCACCACCCAGAATCAGCTCTCTTCCCATTACCATATCCTTGATGCCCCTTCCTGCCCCTGAGAAATTACCTGTTAACTGTCTGGATCTCTTACATGTGATAAATTTTCTCTTGCTGCTTTCAAGATACTCTTTGTTGTCAACAGTTTGACTATTATGTGTTGGGGTGTTTCTTTGAATTTATCTAGCTTGGAATTTGTTGAACATCTGGATTTTAAAGATTAATATTTTATTGATTTTTGACAGAGAGAAACAGAGACAGAGAGAGACAGAGAGAGACAGAGAGAAGGGGGAGGGCCCAGAGCAGCCCCCACAGTCGACACTAGTTTTCCATATAGTTTCACTCCACAGGTGGGCATGGGGTTGCACCGGCAAGAACTGAACTGGGGGCGCCCCCCAGTTCAGCATGTGGGTCCGCATGGGCCGGGGCCGGGATTCGACCCTGGGTCCCCAGGGCTTCAAAGCGAGCGCTTAACCCGCCGAGCCATCCCAGCTTTCCTGAACATCTGGATTTTAGATGAATACTTTTAACCAAATCTGGGAAATTTTCAGCTGCAATTTGTTTTCTGATTTTTCTTTTTGAAATGCTTATTATATCTGTGCTGGGAGGCTTGAAGACTTTAGTCTCTGAGGCTATTTTTTTCATCCTTTCCCCCCCCTCCCAAATTGAAATCCAAGTTTATTGAATCTTTCTTTCGTCCAAATATACTGTTGAGCTTCTTTAGTGAACTTTTCATTTCAATCATTATACTTTTTAAAATTTTTGTCAGAGAGACACAAAGAAGGGGGAGGGCCCAGAGCAGTCTCCATAGTTGCACATCATTAGTTTTCTACATAATTTCATTCCACAGGTGGGGGTGGGGCTGTTCAGGGCAGGAACTGGGCTGGGGTCTCACCCGGTGAGAACCGAACTGGGGGCACTCCCCAGTTCAGCATATGGGTCCGCATGGGCCGGGGCCAGGATTCGATCCTCGGTCCCCAGGTCTACAGAGCAAGCGCTTAACACACTGAGCCATCCTGGCTTCCCAGAATTTCCATGTTTTTAATTGAGATTCTGTATTTGATGAATCGTCATAATTTGCTTTGATCCTTTAAATATGGTTTTCTTTAGTTATTTACCAGTTACTTGATAAAATGGAATGTCCCTGAACTTGGATTTGTATGATATATAAATGCTTTTTAATGTGTGTCTTATTGTGCATGTGTTTTCTTTGTAAGGTTGGAGATGTCAGGATTTCATTTGCTTCTATAGTCATGTGCCACTTGGTAACAGCAGTGTTCTGAGAAATGTGTCATTAGGCGGTTTTGTTGTGTGAACATCATAGAGTGTACTTACACAAACCTAGATGGTATAGCCTACATCTGTAATTGTATGTGCTATACTTTTATATAACTGACAGTGAAGTAGGTTTTATTTATAGCAACATCACAGTAAACACAGGTATAATGCATTGTACTGTGTTGTTATGACCGGTGTGATATTAGTAGGCAATAGGAATTTCTCAGCTCCATTTCAGTCTTATGGGATCAACATTGTATATACAGTCTGTCATTGTATGCAGTCTGTCATTGACCCAAACACTGTTATGTGATACGTCACTGTTGGTAGATGAGATTGGAATATGGCACTTAAATTATAACTGGTGTTTGATTAATGACAAGTCCTAATTTGCTCTTTGACAAGTGGATAAGATGGGTTGATTGGACTGCTATTTGGTTTCAATAAGCAGCTGCCCTTATTGTCATAATCACACCAGTTTTCTGATAGCAGCTAAAGGTTAAGTGCATACAAATTTGAATATCTTAGCTATGCATGGTATTTATTGGCCTGTGATGAATCCTTTATAGTTTCTGTACTTGAATTAAGACTTTTGTCAGATACCACTGATTTAATATTTTAAATCCAGTATTTAAATAAATTCCTTTTGGCCTTACTGGAAGTTACTTGCTTGTAAGAATAGAAAGCCCTTCAAAAGTGTCCCAAGAAAAGGAGATACAGGTGAATCTCAGGGAAATAAGGTTCAGAAGTACAGCTGAAACACATAAGACTTCTGTTGTTAGGATGCTTTGTGAGTGTGTCTGTATGTCCTTGTCCTACCTCACATGGCATGTTCTCATTTCTACTCTACATATCTGTCCCCCCCCCCCCCCAGAACAAATCCATTTTATTTACTTTTCAGTAAGTTTAAATCCTTGAGGGGTATAGCATTACAAGGATTCTGTGTCCTATGGCCTTAGCAGGAAGGTTGTTTTGGAATTTGGCATGAACCATGCCAGTTTCCATAAACACGAGTTACCTTTCCCCAGATTACTCTGTTTTTTTTGGTTTGCCACCAGGAGTCACTGTGTTGTTTTTTGCTTTCTACACCTGAGTAATCTCATGCTTGTTAGAATTCAGTTTCTTCTCAAGCATAAACACCTTCAGTTTTAAGAAGAGCTGTGTGCTCTCGCTGGTTCCAGAGCCAGCAAAAATGGTCTTGGACGCCAGCCTTCTAAATATATTTCTCATTTTACAAGTCTTGTTTCCAGCAGGCCTCCACAGGCCCCAAGATGGTGGAAAAAGTCTACATATCTTTTCTGTTTTCCTTTCTGTTTATCTTTGTTCTCTGGTTGCATTTGTACAAGTTGGCCAGTGGCTTCTGAATCCACTTAGAACCAGGTACTTCTCCAATGCCTTTCCCAGCCTTTCTGTGTCAAGTTCAGATTCCTAGGAGGGAAACTGATTTGTCCACCCTGGTCCAAGTAGATGTGGTAAAGAGCAGTCACCTCTTTTCTCTAGAATCTAGATGAGAGTAGCTTTTCTGAAAACGGGATGTGAGTCAACAGTGGCCTTACTAGTACAATTTTAGCCTCAAGTGTTTTGGTGATCAGATATTTTCTTTTGCAGAGGAATGTCTGTTTAGAAGGCCATTTCCAGAACATTGGTCACACCAGAGTTCAACATTATATAGAAGATACGGTTTTATGTTATAGTAATTTCATTTTCAGATACAATATACTTTTAATTAACTGACACCCATAGGGATTGGTAGATGCTGGAAAAATGTAAGTAGACTCTGTTACCTGGAACTCCAGCAACTGGCACTCTCAAGCAGCCGGCAAAAAAATTTTGCCAGTTGCTTGAGATTTTGCTGCTTGCTTGAGTTCTGGTTAATGGAGAGTCTACTGTACTTTGTGCATGAAAACAGAAACATAGCTGGTAAAATCTGTAAACTATTTTGTGTACCTTGTACATATATTGACTACTAGTAGTTATTTTGAATTGCTAGGTATTTGTGATTTCAATGTCTAGGCTCTTAAGGATTGTTTTGTACTATCTCCCAATTCTGGTTCACTTTGTGGTCATTAGCTACTTTCATTGAAAGTTAATTTTACCCATATAAGCCTGAACAATTGTCGTTTTTCCCAACTGATATCCTTGCCTCCATTTTCCATCTCCAATGCTTACAGAAAAATCTAAAGATAAATATAACTGAAATTGCCAACATTACTGATAATGCTTTCCTTCTAATACACTTCAAAAACTAGGACCATACTCTCTATCTCATTTGGTAATATATTTCTCATCTTTTGAAATAACCTTCTACACCGGGGTTTAAATAAATGATTTCCACATTGCAGCTTTATTCACAATAGCCAAGATTTGGAAACAACCTAAATGCCCATCAATAAATAATTGTATGAAGAAGCTGTGGTACGTTTACACAATGGAGTATTATAACACAGCCATAAAGAAGAATAAAAGCATACCTTTTGTAACAACATGGATGGAACTAGAATGCTAAGTGAAATAAATCAGACTGAGAAAGACAAATACCATATGATTTCACTAATACATGGAATCTAAAGAACAGAATAAATGAACAATCAAAGCAGAAAAGAAAACCGTACGGACACAGACAATAGTTTGGTGCCTGCCAGAGGGATAGAGGGGATGGGGATTCAAGTATATGGTGATGAGGAAAAAAATTCTGGGTGGTGAGCTCATGATGCAACACATAGATGATGTATTATAGAATTGTACACCTAGAACATATGTAACTTTAACCAATGTCACCTCAATAAATTTAATAAGAAAAAATGATTTCCATAGAATTGTAATATTCTGTATGTTGTTAAAGCTATCCTGTATTTCAGCATGTCAAGGTCAAGAAAGTTTGAGAAATGCTGAATTTATTTAACCAGACTCATTTAATTGACTTTTAGATTGCTTTCACTGTTTTACTATAAGGTTTTTATATATAAATACATACAAACATTCTATATATATTTATAAAAGTTCAAAGTATGATTATACTTTATATATACTATTTTGTACCTGTTTCTCATGTAATATAAATCTATATGTCTAAGGCTCTATAAATGAAAATCACATAATCTGGTTGTATTTCTGTTATGTTTTTACAGAATGCTTTTATATTTTGTTGTGGGCGGACATCTTTTGGGTTCATTCTTAAACAACAGAAAGCTTCTGGTTAAGCACTTCTGGAGCTCTTAACTCTGATGGCAAAAACACTTCTCAGTGTTTGCATTTTAAGGGGCCCAATAAATACTCTTTCCCCCTATTTAAGTTGAGCCACTTGAAAGAAAATAGGGAATCTAGCAAATTGAGATTTAAATAAATATCATTGAGAAAAAGCTGGGTTGGAAGTTGTTGCTTAGATGAGCAGATACAATGGATTTCATGTAATCTCTGTACCCTAAATTTCGACCTTGAAATGATCTACCAAGGGAAGGATTGTGTCTGTAGAGCCATGTCCCCCAGGTCATTATCTCAATTGCAGTCTTACCATTTATATTCTTTCTGCTTGGCTCCTTGCTTTTGAATTGCATGCTACATGAACAAGGTGATTTATCCCAGTTTAAGTTATACAACCTTCTCATGAGATCTGCCCTAAAGGTTGGCCTCAAGGTTGGTCTGAGTCTGTTGCTGGGGATTCCAGCAAGAAAAAAATTGATTGGAGCCGGACTCTAGTCAATTTAGCTGGTACTACTATGTGAAAGTCTCTATTTTTGTGGTTACTATTATTAAAGTGGATAGTTGGTGAAAGTACAGTAAAGGTGCTTTGAATTGGTTTTACAGGCCCCTCTGATTCTGTCTTTTATTTCTAGATAGTTTTGTTGGGGGCCTGTGAACCACATATGATGTAACTTTCAAATGTTTTACTTGTTTTTAATTTTCTAGCATCCTAACTCACCAGTGCAACCATATTAAGGTCTTAATGGCATCCTCTATTCTCACGTGTTCCCCCTTGTTTTAGACCCATAAACCTAATGAAATAATGTTTTTCTGTGTTCCGTGAGGGTAGTATATGACCCAGCTCTACTTGGTATATCTCTGCCTCTCCCATCCTTGAATTTATAGGTACTGATTTCTGATCACAATCTTGAACTTGTATGGCCCCATAGTTTTCTTGTGGTTTTCTAATCTCCATTAGGACCCAGTTGTTTCTTCCACAGTGAGTGGGGGTGGGGTGGGGGGGCATCCTCAAAGGTCCTATGGCTAATGGTATTCCTGGTGCTGCTGTTGCTTCTTCATCAGCAAGTTGATTGTCTGGGCAGTGGTCCTCCCTTAGTATGACCCTGAACTTTGAGCACTAGTACCCTGTCCTTGGACTGACCAAGGGCATGGAAGATATTTCCACCATTACACAGCAAGAGTTAAATACATAGTCATAATAATCATCATTGCTACTTTACTCTTATAGTATTGTTGCAAATGTAGCTAGTTTTGCCTTTGAACCAAATCATAAACTGCTTGATATTATTGCCAGGTCTTCCTTATATATTTTAACTGTCATTTTTAATGTGGTTGGCTTGCTCTGCTTGGCAGATGAGGTTTTTGCTGGGGGCCCAGACACACTCATACCCTGAATATGTAACCATCCTGCCTTGACTGCAGGTTCTTGGTAATTGTTTTAGGGAGTAGTGGTTTGTCTGAGGACAGAATCCTCTGAGCAATTTCATTGTTAATTGAACAGCCCTTGTAAAGCCTGAATATGAATATTTAGTCATCCAGTCCTGTATGAAGTTTTAAGTACGGTACTCCTAGTAACTGACAAGTTGAACTCTAGTTCATGACTTGTCGCTATGTACCCATGAGTTCTGCGCTACATATTTTCCTCTTCCATGGGTTTATGTTAGCTCAATAGTTGTGCTAATGTATTTCTTTTAATCTGGAGTATCATCCGCTTTAAAATGCATCCCAATTTCAGAGATACTAAATTTCCCCCCCATTTTTCTTGAGAAATAATTGACATGCATTACTGTATAAATTTAAGGTGTACAGTGGAATGGTTTAATTTACATATGTTGTGAATGATTACCACAATAGGTTCAGTTAATATCCATCATCTCATATAGAGATACTAAACTTAAAATACATATTTTGGAATTGATGAAATGTAGTTTTAAGGTTAGCACTAGAGATTTAAAGATTAAAGGGCTCCTAAGCATTTGGCAAGGCCAAAGCTGCAGTGTTTGACTCTCAAGTACTGCCTGCCTGCGAGTGATCTGTCTCACATGTGTTGTGGCATGGATTCACTGCAGAATCTTGCTGGTCTAGCTCATGACCAGATTCACTTGTCTCTTTCTCAACCTACTGCTTTCCCTCAGACATACTTAATTCTCAAGGATGGCATTGCCATCTGATCCAGTTATGCTGTTAAAATCTTTTTAACCCTTCCCTTTTTAGTACCCCTTTCCCCCAACTTGGTTAATTCCTGATCACACTTTTATGATGTGGGTTTTAGTAATTGGTCATCAACATGCTGGACTATTCTGTTGCTTGGTGTGGCTTTGATGGCTTCATTTATCTTTAGAATGTTGCTAGTGAGTTCCACCCAAAAGTTTTGGTACAGAGCTACCCTTGCCCATTTGTCTACTTTTCCGTGTGAATTCAATTCTGTTTAAGCATGTGTCTTTTAGTGGCAGTGCCTAAAAGTCTTTTGCTAAATGTAGATCTTAGGATTAAAGACTCCATTAAGCTAACATCTCTGGATATACTGAGAACTCTGAGAACAGTTGAGACTGAGACATTTTGTCCTCTAGCAGATATAAGCTTCTAAGAACTGTTCACCTGGATTTTCCAGACTTCAGAGACAGGGCATGGTCTTGCCCACACTCATTACTGCTTCATGAGGTGTACTTTATTGTTTACAGTTTGTGGAGGCTGACCTAGGAAGTCCATCTATATTTCTAGGCCAGTCGGGGCCAAACATCTGTCACTTCAATTTCGTGTGGAATCTATTCCTAGGCTTCCTAGGGCTTTAATTTGCATAGATACAGAAGCAATGGATTTTAAGTAACCTCTATAAACTATTGTCTTATTAATTGCTAAACTGCTGGTGATCTTAATTTAATCAGGTTCCTAACATTTATTGAATTTAGAAGGATTCCCTTAAATCTGGTCAGTGTCTACTTCACCTGATTTACATTTAAGTCGGTCTCTTTAAACTAATATTTTTGTTTATCCCTTTGTGACTTCCTTAATCTGAATTCTGTTTTTCCCAAAGCTTTCATTCTCAGGAGTGGAAGCTTCAGTAGGCGAATTTAAGTCCTGTGTCAATAGTGAAATCCACCGTTTTCTGAAATATGGACTGATTACTGTAATCTGGCAAAGTACCAAGACTCACCTTGAGAAAGTACCAAAACCAAGGATTGAGGCCTCTCTAATCCTAGGTCCTCAAGTCTTCAGAAAATTGTTTGGCCTGCTCTCCCTTCTATCATTATTATATATTATCTTGATCTGGATAATTTAAATTGATAGCTGGCAGCCCTGCTGGCAGATTTCATGGCTTCATAATTTGAATAACACATTACTCGCTTTCAGAGTGCCCTGACTTCATATGGTGATGCATGGTTGACTTGAGTATCCTCAGACCCTAGTTGCCTATCAATTTCATTCTCTCTTGCTCTTCTGCCTTGAATGCTGCCTTTAATTTCTCTTTGATCACTTTATTGTATTCCTTGTTATTCAGAGCTTTTGGCATGGGCCCATGTGTAAGTTTTCTAGTATAGCCTTCCAAAGATAACCTTGTATTTTTATGACATATTCTAATTCTCCATGAGGCCACATTGGGCTAGATTGTTTTTACTGAGCTGCTTTATTTGCCCATGTGTACTAATAATAAACCACTATAATCTGGGGTTAACTGTGTGCATAAACCCTAGTCCTTGCAATCTGAAGAGCCTGATAAACATGTAACTTAATGAAGAATGAAATATATTTTTAAATCTCTGACTTCCAAAATAATTTGTTGTTTATTTGCATGTATGGATAAGTGGCGAAAAGATAGTAAGCCTCTGAAAATTCTAGATTAATAATGCATAGTAAATTTATTTTTTCAACATTGTGTTTAAAATTATAATTATGGAAAGACATGAAACGTAAAAGGCATCAAGTAGCTAAAAATATTTTTATTTTTGACAATGTGAAGTACTGGTAAATTAGCTATTTTGTTTTCTTTTTTAAAATAGGGTTACACATCATTTTGGAATGACTGCATATCATCTGGATTACGTGGCTGCATGTTAATTGAATTAGCGTTAAGAGGAAGGTTACAACTAGAGGCTTGTGGAATGAGGCGTAAGAGTCTATTAACAAGAAAGGTAAGAAGAGTGCTAAATGACATATCCTTTTTAAAGAGTTTGTGCTTCTGAAAAATGAAGAATGTTCTTACAAATAGCTTTCCAAAAATAAAAGAGGAAAGATGACTTTAAAGTTAATTATTTTTTGAATCATGTTTTCTTATCTTTTTTTCATTCTTGGTTTCCTGGCTCTTTTGTACATAATTCATTGTTAGGATCTCTGGCCATTGCATCTCACATATTCAAAAGGACCCCAAACTTTACTTGGTACTTCTGAAAGCCGTAATTTAGAAAGACTTGCCATAACTTCTTTTTAAAGCTCAAAAATGTTATTGTGCAAATTAACTAACCATAAGCTATTGGTCTTTTTAGCAGAATATGAATACTTTTCAGATATTTGTCTTCTCTGCTGTGAAGGCCTGTGTAAATATTGGCTAGTATTTAGAATTTTTAACTTTAATCTCAGTAAAATATTCAAGGTTGTTCTAGTCTGTCATTGTGTTTCTTGAGGGCATGGTGTTTCAGAGTTGTTTTTTCCTTAATACAGTGACCTAATGAAATCCAAAAAGTTTTTAAGATATGACTGAATTAAAAAAAAAAAAAATTTCATTGTTTTTGGCAGAGAGACAGAGAGAAGGAAAAGGGCCCAGAGCAGTCTCCATAGTTGTGCCTCATTACTTTTTTGACATAGTTTCATTCCACACAGGTGGGCAGGGAGCTGCACAGGGCAGAAACCTGGGTGAGGGCCTCTTGCATGGGAGATACACCCCCGAGAGCTGGGGGCTGAACCTGGGGCCTCTTACATGAAAGCTCACCCCGTCTGGAACCGAACTGGGGCCCCCTACATGGGAAGCACACCACAGTTCAGCATATGGGTCTGCATGGGCTGGGGCCAGGACTTGATCCTGGGATCTCAGGGCTGCAAAGTGAGTGCTGTACCTGCTGAGCCATCCCGTCTTCCCAAGACTGAATATTTTTTTTTTGATGTCCTGTGGACAATAATAATTCTTTAGGAAAGAAAGGCATTAGTGATACTTGAAAGTATATGCAAAGTATACATGGCACAGCAGGAAATATTTCTCATGGGATTTTAAGTTAAATGTCATTTAAAGTAAAGTCAAATGAGCTGACAAGTTTAAGTTTAAAATTACTGTTTTAGATAACTATTATAAAGCAGAATATAATTCTTTATTTCATTTTACTGTGTGGCCATAGAATTATGAAGGAAAAAAATATCCCTAAGCATCTGCTGTTACAGTAATCAAGGATTATACACATAGGTAGCTACTAATTAAAGATTTAGGGATAGAATTTCGTAAGAAAAAGGTCCACCTATATCCAGGTTATTGTGACCCTGACATAAGATCTCTCTCAAAGTGAGGGTGGGCATGATGTAGGTATTGAGGCCAGAATGCAGTGGATTTAAAGGAGGAAGTGGGAAATAATAAGTGATGTGGCATGACCACAATATGTATATGGATATACAACTTTCTTCCCCAAGGTTCACTTTTCTTCTCATTCTTCCTGATCCCCCTACTAAAAGCATGGTCTAGAACAGTGGTGACCAACCTTCCCCACTTGTATACTCCTTTTAAACCTATTTCTATAATTTGTTACCCATTGTTTTTAAAACAGCTGTTTTATAAGATTTAGTTTTGTTTTTTTGACAGAGAGAGACAGAGAGAAGAGGGAGGGCCCAGAGCAGTCTCCATAGTTGACAGCATTAGTTTTCCATATAGTTTCACTCCACAGGTGGGTGCGGGGCTGCTCAGGGCAGGAACTGGGCCAGGAGCCTCCCGCATAAGCCCCGTCAAGAACTGAACTGGGGGCACACCTCAGTTCAGCATATGGGTCCACATGGGCCGGAGCCGGGATCAGATCCTTGGGCTCCGGAGCTGCAAAGCAAGCGCTTAACCTGCTGAGCCATCCCAGCTTCCCCTAAAACAGCTGTTTTTAAATACTGACACTTGTTCCATGCCTATCTTAATGTAGAATAGTGGAAATGAGGTAATAAGTTAGGAAAGAAAAATTACTACACTAAAAGTATAAACCACAGATTTTAATTTTACAGTATTGGCAACACAGTTAAATATTGATAATGATCAAGTATTTAACAAATTTTTAATTTATTATTAATAATGATATTTATATTATCTGGAAAGTGTGATAATTGTTAACACAGATCACTAGCTGATTGAAACATTGTTAAGTGAGATTGGTGAACTTGCTTTGATGCACTTAGTTTCTTAAAATCAGACTCAAAAGATGCAAGATATAGTCTTATATTTGGACTTGCATTAAGCTTGTTGCACTACTTACTTTTTATGAAGGTGTAAGAAGAAAAAGCTCTCTAGTTTAGTATTAGTATATGAATGTAGCAGTGATTCCATGGTACATGGGAGCTACTTCTTTAATTTGACCCCATAGGCCTATAAAACAACCTGACACATAGGCTTGCCTCCATCAGTGCATACACAATCTAATCTTTTCAATGAAATAACGATTGATTGCAATAAAAATGTCTTTGCTTGTGCGCTCTGTCAGTGGGTAACAATGCAACAGGTTTTCCTCCATTTCATTTCCTACCAAGTATCTTGTGATGATGAGCAAAATAGGTAAATCAGCAATATCTACACTTACATTGACCTGGATGGAAAAGAATTTACTTTTTCTAATTCTATCTACTACTACAGCTTCAACAATGTCTGACATTTCCTGAGTGCTTCGAGACATTATATTGTTTGAAGAAGAGATAGTATTGATTTTGCAGACATGTTCTTCCCCAAACATACAAAATAATGGTATCCTTAACACAAGGAGAAATTAAATCTTCAGCTATGGTGGGGTTTAGCTATGCAATAAGCAATACAGTATGAAGCCTCAACTGCATTCTCATTGTCTTTCTTGACATCATGTATGAAGTAATAGTTGGACACTTTTATAAGTGCTGAAAGTAATGTATTTTGTTGTTTTTATATAGAGAATGTTTAGTTTCTCAATGTTGCATGAGTAGAAAGGGTTTCATGAACTGGTGGCTAATATGTTTCCACACACAACACATGAAGTGTTAGGACAGACATCATCCCCTACAAATGAAAATCTATATTCAATATACTCTTCAAAGTATTTCCTTTTCTTCTGTGTAATATCTGAGGCACACACCTTTTTACTATCTCCCAGTGTGGGTATACTCATAGCCACAGACATGTATTGGGACATACTTGGAGACTGTCTCAGAAATACGTATCAATACATTTTTTAAACTTAGAAGTTGAAGCAAAAGGTAAAGGACACATTGTTGAGGATAAATATGAGAGGACTGTTGCATTTTAAAAATAATATTGTTAGATTTATAAGATTTTTTTTTAAAAGATTTATTGTTAGGAAAAGAGTGAGAGAGAAGGGTGAGGGCCCAGATTAGTCTCCATACCTGTACATCATTAGTTTCAACATAGTTTCATTCTGCTCAGGTGGATGTGGGTCTGTGCAGAACTGAACTGGGGGCCTTCCATATGGGAAGCATGACCCAGTTCAGCATAGGGGCTTGCAGGGGCCAGGGTCGAAATTTGATCCCCAGACCTCGTGGCTGCAAGGCAAGTGCTCAATATATTGAGCTATCCTGGCATCCCCTAAATTTTATAAGATTTTAATACCTAACATAAAGTAATATAACAGATTCAAATTTGATATTATAGAATTTCAATTAGAAATTTGTTGCTTAGGCAAGAACATTAATAAAAGCTACAGAGATCTGCTTGGCTAAAGTAATATAACGTTTTCCTCTCTCAGCCCCAAATCTGGATTTTTTCACTTTAAGATGGGTTCTGTATTCTAGTATAGTTACAAAAAAATTCAAAGTATTTAAAATTTTTACGTCAAAGCCTATTGGTTATTTTCTTTACCGTTTCTGCTAGTCGTCAGAACTTTGAAAACAACCTTTCTAACCCCTAGAATTATATTTCATTATTTAAATCTTTATCTTTTATTGTGGTATAAGCTCTAAGGAGTCAAGTCTTACTTAATTTTTGCGGCTAATTTGTTAGCAAGTTTTATTAACATTTATTGAAAAATTATTGATGTAAAATGCCACTTTATTATATTCTTAACGTACATTTGAGACTGTTTCTGGAACCAATAAATGTTTAAAAAATGAATTTTTAGAGCACATAGCCTGAGGTTTAGTAATAAAAGCCATTACAGTAAGTACAAACTGTTCTAGCATTTTGCTTTACTAATTATTGTACAGTAGCTTTATTTTCATTCAAGATTGTAGCTAATCTGGTTATGTCAAATGTTGGATTCCTTAATATATAATTAATTTAAAGCCTGAACTTTGATACTTGAACACTTGGGGTTTTAGCCAAGTGTTATTTGAATTATTTGCGTAATTGTTTAAGTTTTTCATTTAAAGAGATCAGGTCAGAGAAAAGGAATCAATGGATCATTTCATTCTTATTGCTTACATTTTAGGTGATCTGTAAGTCTGATGCCCCAACAGGGGATGTTCTTCTTGATGAAGCTCTAAAACATGTTAAGGAGACTCAGCCTCCAGAAACAGTCCAGAACTGGATTGAATTACTTAGTGGTAAGTTTTTGTGTATAAACTAAAAACTGAATTCTGTTAAAAGTTTTTGTAAAAGTTTATAATTCTTTTGAAAGGAACTTAGACAAAATAACCAACAATTTGTTTTAGTTATTTAGGCAAACTTTAAAGTTTAATCAGTCACTGAATGGGGGAAATAAGTGGTTTTTAAAGTTTCACCCCCTTTAACCGACTGAGCAGATGTTGCATGATGTAATGTTCTTCCTTAGAGCTCCCATCATCCTTTATTAGAATTACCTCACACTACCTTGTGCTGGATAGGCTAGCCGCTAGGTTAAACTGTGGTAACAACTCCATAAACCTCAGTGGCTTAGAACAGCTTCTTCGTGCTGTCCGTCAGTCACAGACCACCTAACTCTCTCTCTGACAGCCAGGCAGAAGGGACTGCCACCGTCTGGAGCATGCTGTCACTGTTGTGAGGGAAGATGAGCAAAGCGGAGCACACAAGCTCTTAAGTTTTGCCCAGAAATTCAAGTTTCATTGGTCAGAGCAAGTCACATGGCCTCCCCTAAGTTTAAGGAGAAAGGAAAGTGTCTCTGTAACTGGGAAAGAACCTGAAACATTTGGTTGACAGCACTGAGTACTACATTTGTATTATTTGTCTCACCTTCTTGATAGAGAGCTCCTTAAGTTTAGGGCCTCCGTTATGTTGTTCTTCCTCTTATTACATAAGACATAACTTCTGCATGCAGTTGACCCAGGAACAACATGGGTTTGAACTGCATGGACCCACTTACATGTTGATTTTTTCCAATAAATACTGTAAATATATTTTCTCTTATGATTTTCTTAACATTTTTTGCTAGTTTTATTGTAAGAATACAATATATAATACATACATAAAATATGTGTTAATCAGCTTTATAAGGCTTCTGGTCAACAGTGGCTATTAATAGTTAAGTTCTGGCGGAGTCAAAAGTTATACATGGATTTTTGACTGCACAGAGGTCGGTGTCCCTAACCTATAGGTGTTCAAGGTTTAGCAGTACATGTATTGTTATGAGTATGTTATTTCAGTTCAAACATTGCTTCTTAGAGCAACTGTTTTAAAAACATGGGCTTTGTCAGAGATTGGTAGTTAGCATGATGACATTTTTCTCACTTATAGTTTCTAAAATAATAGTTCTATTATGAGGATGTTCTGTCAGTAAAAGATTTTGACTTTTGTGTGTGTGTGTATTTAAAAATTGAGTGCACATATTTCATTCTTAGCTAATAGTGTAATAGTGCCTCTTTACACTTAGGGCAGGGTTTTCTTTTTTTTAATATTTATTTATTTATTTATTTATTTATTTTTGGCAGAGAGAGAGAGAGAGAGAGAGAGATACAGATACAGATACAGAACTGAACTGGGGGAGCTCCCAGTTCAGCATATGGTTCCGCACGGGCTGGGGCGGGGATT